>JANSJP010000080.1:0-279994 GCA_024734325.1 Lactarius hatsudake | reverse complement strand
TACTTGAAAAGGGAACGCGAGTCGGCGATCCTTATTTGCCTGGTACGCCTGCTTGATTTTCGCTGTTAGGAGGTTGTCCTGGGCATTAATCTCAAGGCTCTGCATTCGTTCAACAATGTCGTGGGCCTTTGGGTCGTCTTCTGCGTCCTCCGTGTTTGTAAGGATTGGTGGGAGTAGTCGTGGAGACTTGCCGAAACGCAGTTGAAAGGCGGTGTATCCCATAGAGGCGTTGATAGTGTTCATGATGTCGAATCTTACTTTGGGGAGTAGTTGGGACCAGCCCTTCTGGTCACGTTCGACAGAGAAGCGTATGCACTGGATGACGGTCTTGTTTGTGCGCTCGCTGGCTCCATCTGTTGGGGATGATATGCCATAGACATCTTCAGCTGTACTCCTGTTAGCTTATGCAGTGCGCGCCAGAAGCACGATAAGAAGAGCTTATCACGGTCCGAGACAATGTCGAGCGGCAATCCGTTCTCGCAATACCACTCGGTGAAGAAGAGCTCGGCCAATTTCTTGGCGGTGAGTTTCGTCATTGTTGGGACAATTCGGATGTCCGACCCTAGTCTGTCGGTAAATGTCACGATGCAGTCAAAACCTGCGTCGAGCGGTAAAGGGCCAATAAAGTCTATAGCAACCGAGTCGCAGCGACGGTCAGGAATGGGCAGAGGATGTAGGGGCCCGATGGGTTTCATCATTGTGGACTTGTTTTGTTGGCAATCCGCACAGGAGGGTATGTACACATCTTCTAGTTCCTTCCGCATATGAGGCCAATAATAGGAGCTCCGGAGCGCTTCATATGTTTTGGTCGCACCAAAGTGGCCGAGCTTGTCGTGTGCAATGCGGAACAGTGTTTCGCGTACATGTTGGCCTTCCGGTACTACAAGTCGGTCGTCAATGAACCAGAAACCATTTCGCTGCTCGATGTTATGCATGCCTGCCGCTGCACTCTTCAGTTTTGCGTGAAAGGGTCAGAGGAATAGCCGTCTCTTATTTCATCGAGGATAGCGTCTTCAAGTTCACAGCAGGACCGAATTTTCTTATTTGTCGTTTTGGAGAAGATTGAGGAGACAACGGTCGTGCTTGGGTCTGGTAGTCGTGACAAGGCGTCCGCAACGCAGTTTTGTTCTCCGGGCAAGTAGTGGATTGAGGCGTCATACTGTGATAAAAATTCCATCCATTGAGCCTGCCGTCGGGAGAGATCGCGTTGAGTTCCGAAGTGCTCGAGCGTCTTGTGGTCTGTCCAGACCTCGAACGAATATCCGAGTAAGTCGGTTCGCCATTTTCCCCAACGTGCGAATTACGGCCAGCAGTTCCTTTTCGTGTACTGGGTAATTTAACTCGGCACCTTTGAAGGTGCGTGAGTCATAAGCAACTGGTCGAGCCGTTTCGTACGTTGGTCCAAAGGTGAGGACTGCACCTGAGCCTACGTCGCTTGCGTCGGTCGTTATGTAGATCTTGTGTTCCGGCATTAAGGAGGGGTCAATGGTCGTGAGGCATTCAGTCGACGTGACCATTTTCCTGATGGCGTTGAATGCTTCCTGATGTCTATTTGTCCAGGTGGGGAAAGTTTTATCACATTCCTTCGTGGTCAGTTCGTCAAGGATGCCTGTTTGTTCAGCAAGTTTTGGGAGAAACGGGGCGAGATATCTCACTAAGCCGAGGAAACCTCGTGCTTGTTTCGCGTTGGTTGGTCTCGGCCAGTTCATTACTTGGTCAGCCTTTTTTCTCGTCCGCTTCAATCCCTTTGCCATGATGCGATGGCCAAGGAATCGTATTTCATGGCGAAAAGCTTGGTTTTCTTTGGGTTGCAGTACAATTTGTTGTCCGTTAGTGCTTGCAGTATCGTGGCGACGTTGTGTGCATGTTCTTCGATAGTGGATGACCAAATTGCAATGTCGTCTATGTAGACGTGACAGATTCGCCCAATCCATGGGCGCAAAGCTTCTGTCACTCGCCATTGTTGTATTGCCGGAGCATTCTTTATTCCCATCGGCATCACAACCCATTCATACAGTCCCCAGGGCGTGTTGACGGCTGTGAGGGCGATGTCATCAGGGTGCATGCGTGTCTGGAAGAAGCTGTTCGTCATGTCGATGGTGCCGAAAACTTGACCCATTGCTACGTCTGCAAGAATTTCGTTTATGCGTGGTATCGGGAAACTGTCTGTGACTGTATTGCTATTAAGCTGCCGGTAGTCGTTCACCCACCGCGGTAGGACCGTCGGATCCGCTTTTGGGATGATGAATGCGGTGGATCCGGCCGGTGCGGACGATGGCCAAATCCTACCTGCATCGAGGTGTTGTTGGAGGAGCGTGTGCCACGCCTCTTTCCATTTGCGTGGGCAAGGATAATTTCTGGTTTGTATCATTTTGTGGGCGTCCTTTAGCTTGATTCTGGCAAGTGGCGTTTTGGTAGCTCCTCGGCGTGAGGAGGTGGTTCGAAGACCTCCTTGAACCGTGTGCAGAGCTCCATTTCCCTCTGCGACATTGTTTCGTCTCTGGTCAGTGTTTCGACTCGTTCTCGGATGGCCGCTAGTATGTCTATGTTGTCCGCTGGCTGTCCAGGTTGTACGTGTAGGAGGTCATAGGGTATTTTCAAGTTTGTGACGACACACGTTTGCTCTGCGTAATTGCAGACAATTTTATTTACGGTGAGAAAAGGTAGACCGAGTATGAGCGGTATACAAAGGTTCAGTGCGATCACGGCGTGTAGGGGCTGTGATGTAAACTTTCCATCTGTGGACAATGGTTGGAGAACGGTGTAGTGTGTGATTTGGGGAGGCGTGGAGGCGTCAATTGCCACTGCGATGTTTTCTGGTTGGTCGAGGGGTAGTTTGGTCAATTGGAGGCGCTCTATGAGGTCAGGTCGTATTAGGACCATGTGCGCCCCACTGTCTATCAATGCGTGTGTCTTTATCCGAAGATGATCTATCGGGTTTGTCAGCTCGCAGAGCCAAGTGAGGTGTTTCCCTTTTAGGGGAGGCAGTGTGCTCACTGAAGCCAGGCTCGTTTCCGAGTGCTCGGTGCTACCGTCACTGCTCATCGCGGACAATGTCGGGAATACGGCCGCCACAAGGTCAGTGGCGCCGGTTAGGTTGGATTCAGTGATTGATGCGACGGGTGTTGGACGTGACGCAACGGGTGTTGGACGCGGAGCTGGCTTTGTAGCTTTAGCTCGTAGTGCGTCCTGCAGCGTGCGTTGCCTGTAGTCTTTACCCGACAATATGGTGGTGCACCTGTCTGCCCGGTGGCCCGCGTAGAAGACGCGGCACTTTAGGCACCCTTCGTGATCGTGAAGTAGTCTGCGTTCATCGTCAGTCAGTTTTGGGGGGTATGGGTTGGTCGTTGGGTTTGCGGAAGAAGTACTCCTGCGCACCGAGTTATTTCGGTTAACGGGGGGGGTGGGTAGTTGGTGCCGATGTTTTGTCGCTTGTTCGCCCTGTTTTTTGTTTCCCAGAAGTCGGCCATGCGTTTTCGCTCGTTCTGGCGACGGTTGTTGACGTTTCGGATCTTTCCCATCCACTTCCGCAGGTCTGTCTCCGTGTTGATATCTTCGTCAGTTGCGATGATGCGCAGCTCTTCGTCAAGGGCGGTTTCTAGCTGCGTCCTCAGTTGGTCATCGGTCATGTGCGACTTGGTATTTCGGAGAGAGACGTTGTACAAAAGAATCTGGGCGGCCCAAACATCAAACTTCTGGGAAGGATCTAGGCGCAAGTTGAGCATTTCTGTGCGAACGTTCTGTTCCCAGTTGGCGGGCAACCATTGCAGACGAAATTCCTTCATGAATTCAGTGAAGGTCAGCTTTATCAGGCGGTCACAGTCCTCTTGGGCCCAGTCGTAAATGAGACTATTCTCGAAGCACCCAATAATTCGCCTTACTTTTGCGTCGTCAGGTACGCTGTCCTTGGTGTTGAGGAAGTAGGTTGAACAGTGATTTTCGAAATCGCGGACGATCTTCGGGGTTATTTCCCCATCGGTGAGGATGGGAGGGCGCGAGAGAATAGGGTGTGAGACAGAGGCCGTCTTTTGTTCCGACATAGTGCTGTGAGCATTTTGGATAATAATCGCGTCATCGGAAGAGTCAGGGTCTGCGTAGTTCAGGACAAGGGGAGTGATAGGGACATTCTGTGATGGAGTTTCTGTGGGTGATTCCAGAGTGGGTGTCTCAGTGATAGTTGGAGCGGGCATCTCCGGGGGAGAGGGAGCGAGTTTCTGTATACGTTTGGAATGGCGGATGGCGAGCATTTCAGAAGACATTTAACGAGAGAGAGAGTGGGGCAAGACAGTACAGGTATGCGGGTTGAAGTTCAGAACTTCCAGGACAGTGTTCACGTCTTTTGTAAGAGGTGACAAGCGCGGGGCAGTGGTCGCGTCTTTTGTAAGAGGGCGACGGTTGACAAGAAGTATGACAAGTATAGGGGGTTGGGAGGAGGGTTCGCTTGGAGAGATGTTCAAAAAAAAGTGGAAGCCCATTCGATTGGGCAACACTTAAGTCAGACGAAGACGGAACAGAAACCAAGCGCAATTAATTGAATGAGATCTCAGATACAAGGGAGTAAGGAAAATAGGGAAAAGTGGGGGTAAAGGTGATGGTCCGTTAAGCAGTGGTATCGCGGGTTTATATACGATGGCGGATGGTCCTTGGGATCCCGCCGTTGTCAGATGTTGTGAGTCCGTGTTTAGCAGGTGATTTTGTGGGTGACGTCGAGACGTGGGTCGATGACATATGGGTGTCGATATGATGGTATGTGTAGCAGATACACTTGCACGGAGGTTCCTGGCTACAAGGACCCGCAGACCTTTAAGCAAGCCATGGAGTCTGACCAAGCTGTCGATTGGCTTGAAGCGTGCCAGTATGAACTGGACGCTCTTGACAAGCTTGCGGTCTGGAGACTTGAACCCCTCCCTGAAGGAAGGATAGTGTTGCGGCAGCTTGGAGCTGGCATTTTCTATCTTCTGGAATAAAATTCGGAAAAATATGAAAATATTTGAGCAGCTGGCTTTTGAAGAAAGCCGAGGGGTCCTCTGCCAACTCTAAGCGATCCGAGCAACCATTCAGAAATTATTTGACTTTAGCTGAAGGGCATTAGCTGACACCCTTCAGCTAATGTCATATACTTCCAGAACGGTTGTTCAGATCGCTTAGAGTTGGCAGAGGACCCCTTGGCTTTTGAGACGGTCTACCTCCATAAATATTTTCATATTTTTCCGAATTTTATTTCCAGAGATAGAAAAACACCAGCTCCAAGCTGCCACAACACTAAGGAAGGAAGGTGGTCAAGTGTAAATGGGTGTTCAAAAAGAAAGCAGATGGATGCTTTCGTGCTAGGCTAGTGGCAAAAGGGTTCACCCAACTAGAGGGGGTGGACTTTGACGAAACTTTCTCCCCAGTTGCCCACTTTGAGTCACTACGACTCCTTCTTGCGCTTGCTACGCTTGAAGATTGGCACATTCACCAGATGGACGTCAAGTCGGCGTTCCTTCATGGGGAACTGGAGGAAGAAATCTATATGGAGCAACCAGTCGGTTTCGTCGCAGCTGGCTCCGAGCACCTTGTGTGTCGGTTACAGAAGGCCCTTTATGGCCTGAAACAAGCTTCCCACGCATGGAACATGCAATTCCATGGGGTCCTAGTTGACCTAGGCTTCACGCAGACGTACTCTGATGCAGGAGTATACGTGTATCATCTTCAAGAGGGGGGTGATACACTTTTCGTGATCTTATATGTAGATGACATCACTATACTCGGGAGTTCCCTGTCAAAGATCAATGATCTGAAAGCATCTCTATCTAGTCGATATGAGATGACTGATCTTGGTGAAATCCAGTCTTATCTAGGTGTTAACATCACCAGAGACCATGCAAATTGCACTATGGAAATCAACCAATCAGATTACATCCGTGATGTGGTTGAACGCTTTGGAATGTCTGATTCCAACCCTGTATATACCCCTCTTCCCTCTGGCGCTGAGGCACACTTGATCAAGTCTGAAGATCAGGCCTCTACTTCTGAGATTAAGAAGTATCAACAGATAATTGGGTCTCTGCTCTATGCGCAGATTGGAAGCAGACCTGATATTTCCTTCGCTGTTGTGTGCCTTAGCCAATTTGCTTCCAATCCCTCACCCCAGCATTTACGTCTAGCAAAATACGTCATAGCATACCTAAACACTACAAAGGACTATGCGTTGCGCTATGCTGGAGGGAATGGTGGAGAAGGCCTTCACGGCTATTGTGATTCTTCCTGGGGAGATCAGGAAGAGAAACACTCCACCTCTGGCTACGTCTTCTTGCTTGCCAATGGAGCCATTTCATGGTGCACCAGAAAGCAGAAGACCATTGCACAGTCTACCACAGAAGCCGAGTACATGAGCCTCTCTGAGGCCTCAAACCAAGCTCAGTGGTACACTACCTTCCTAGGCGAACTAGGGTATGAGGTCTCCTCCCCTATTCCCCTACATTGTGACAACAAGGGTGCTGTAGACCTAGCATTAAACCCTGTCACTGGAAGACGGTCCAAACACATCCTGATCAAACACCATGTAGTCAGGGAATACGTAGAAAACAAGGTCATAGACCTGATACGTACACCCACAGGTGAAATGGTTGCAGATGGACTCACCAAGTCCCTGCCCAGAGACACCTTTGAAAAAATGGTCAATGATCTAGGAATGGTGTAGACGGAGCCTCAGGAACATTGTGCTGATAACCAGTCAATGGTCGATAACCAGTCAATGGTCGTCGATCCTTGGTTTAACACCCAAGCACACCATGTTCTCTGATCTGAAGAGCTAAGAAAAACCCTTCTTAGACCCTGAAGAAGTTGGACCTTCACCAACTATAGCGTACAGAATCTAAGGCTTCAAAAAGTAGTCCTGTATCAAGGATCTCATGAAGTACTTATGATATAGTCTTGGATGGAGCGTCATCTGCTCCAGATAAGATAGTCCTGTATCATGGACCAATCTTTCAATCTTAATCCAGAACTTCTGTACGACGCTTCAGCTCTTAAAAAGATTATCATCTCCAACTTCTTACATCATCATGGACTGCCCCAATCATGGAGGGATGTTGAGACGCGACTGCATAAGTCACATGTCTCGTGGGATCTGATTGTGTCAGCCCACATACTAAATATGGTATCTGTCCCTTATGGACTGATTTGGACTATGGCTGGACTTGTACGGACCGCTTTTGTTTATCTTTATTGACAGAGTCATATATGGCTCTTATTGTTCTCTATTGTTAAGATACCGGTATTGTCTGCTTTAGGCAGCTATTGTTCTCTGCCCTCCAATGGCATTTCTCCCTGTGGCGCACAGACCATGTGTATTGTGTTTGGATCACCTGTGCACACGGACCATTCTTACCTAAGCGTCCTGTATAAAAGGACTGCTGTTTTCGCCCATACACTTCAGAGTTCCCTTCACCTCTGAAGTGTAAGTTCCCCTTCTCTTTACTTCCCTTAATACCTTTACTCATAAGACGTTCCTTTATAGTAACTTGTCTTCACTAGGTATGCAGTTGTAATAGAGTTCCCTTCACCTCTGAAGTTAACTTGTCTTCACTAGCTTCTTGCTATTTACTCCTCGCTTGTTAGTTCTGCGCTCAACAGGAAACGCCAGTAACGGACGAGGTGAACGGATTCACAGCGGTCCATCGACGATCTGAAATTTGTGACCTGGTATACCACTCAAATTCCCCATGACCCCAGATCACAATGTAGACAGAGTCTGACTGCGAAATCATCTAGCCCTGGAAACCACCTGACCCTCGCGAACGCAAGTACAGTACGGCACTAGCTTCCGACTTGGCTTCCGGTCTTACATTGTCTGTATACATTGGTTGGGATGATTTTTTGATCCGCATCTCTCGTCTCGGGATCAAACCTTTGTACTGAACTGTACCTTTGCGAGGACGACGAATACCACGCATCCCAACGGGTTGCTTTCTCTCTCTTTTTCTAAAAAATTCATTCGTTATAATAAAGATATGTGCTTCACAACTGCCGAAACAGCTACGATGATGCAATGGAATGTGGTTGGATTGACAGATTCTCGTGCGCGTTCCGTGTGTGGTTGTTGCGATGCGATGGTATGGTACAGGTCATTGTATACCCAGAACGGCAGTGGCAAAACAGCACCCCTAGAACGTAAAGGTCAAAAAGGGGGTGGAGGGGAGAACGACGGCGTGGTGTGGTTACGCGGGCGTGAAAGGAGAAAAAACACGAGAGACAAACAAGAGGCTACGCGTAGCGTAGCGGGCCGTCAGCGGCGCGCGACGCGTTTGCGCTCCCGCACTGCTCCCGCCCGTCCTCCTCGGTGTCCATCGCGTCCTGCGGGCGCTGGTTCTGATGCGCGCCCTGCGTCGACCGCGTGCGCCGACGGCTCGATCCCGCATCCGCTCTAACACAGACAACCGCCGCACCGGGCGGTGCAGAGCTTACGAGAAGCAAACCAAGAGGAATCTCCTCGCTCATCGATATCCCCTCGCATCTCAGCTCCAGACCTGCAACATCCTTAGCTCGATCCTTGCCGTGCATCACAGCCAAGTGGACAGCCTCGGTCAAGCTCAAAAATGTGAGATTGACAAAATGGCTCAGCCCTGCGGTCAACGTCCTTCTCGCGTTTTCAGGTACCCTCGGCGAAGGGGTGACTCTGGTAAGGACCCAGGTAATATCGGGACTAGGCTTCGACATCTTCAACGCGGGTTTTCTCACCGGCGAAAGCGATCTTCGCAGGCCCTGGTGTCCTCCTCCGGTCTGTATCTTTCTCGAAATCACTTTCCAACCGAGCTTAACACCTACACTCGTCAGGCGGCTAAGGATGTTCTGCAGACCAAGATGCGCTCATCGACATCTTTGAACGGATCGAGAACTTTTCAAACGGCTGGAGACATATACCTCGGTTCGAGCAACCGCAGCGATGATGGACATCATCGTGAAGATAATGGTAGCCTAGTAGAAGCACTCAATATCTTCGCTATTGCGACGAAGGACATTACACAGGGACGGACATGTGAGCTTCCTATATCCATGACTCTTCATCGATTCCGCTGATGCTCGACAGAAAAGTATCTGCAGAAGTTGGTGGGAAGGACGGATATTGAGGATGCGCTTAGTCTAGGACATTGGATAAATTGACACAGGAAAAAGTTCGGATGGCGACGGCTCAACTGATGGGTTAGTGCCACACATAAAAATACAGTACATAGGGTACTTGGAACAGCGGATGTCTCATACAACTAAATGACTGACATAATTGGGAATATAGAGTAGCTAGGGAAACAGCTGGAAAAGTCTAGAGAATCCTAAGGCCTTTTGCGAGCATATACTCGCTCTACGCGGATATAACTAACAGTGCGTGCTTCTTTGAGTTCTAAGTGCGTGAGTTGTTGCAGTTCGTCTACAAGTGGTTCTGGAAGCCCACTCCCTAACAAGAGAGGCCGTCCAGATCGGAGAAAAGTCTAAGTAAATGACACCAGTAGTGAGGAGGGGGGATGCGTTGCAATGAGGATCCTTGCGTCCACCCACCTGTACATCCTCGCGGAAAGTTTCTGCGATAGACCTGATGAAATCGTATTTGGGGTCGTCTGAAGGCATGAAAGGTGCTGTTGGGATAAAGTAGTCTTGATAGACAACGTCATCGAAGGCCGGGTGTTGTAGGGTCCAGTTATACAGCATATTGGAAGCATCGGGACTCCCGCCTCGTTGGCGAATGGCCATATTACAAAAGGACACCCACCGAGGAAGCCACGGCGGCTCCATGATTCCTTTGGGTAGGGGAAAAGGTTTGAAATCCGAATCGTAGACCCTAAAATCGGACTCGACAAGTTCCATAAGCCCACCAGGACGTAGGCATTGGCTAATGTGATCTATCAACGACGGATAGTCTTTAATCTTAATCGCAACAAATGAGTATGGAAACAGCCTCCGTGTCTGATGGTCCCAAGTAACCAGGGACGAACTTACGCCAGATGCGATGAGACGGGCGTGTACAACGTTGAAATCGCCATAGAAATGTTGTAAGCCCAGATTGATATCGTCTACCTCGTTCCTGTAACGCTGAAGATTCTAACAGAACGCGGGTACGAGCGCAGGAAGATATTACCTGCAGTTTGGGGGCATATTACTAAATATGCTGTCAAGATCATCTATCGGAGAAATGTGTTTAAAGTCTCACATAGATTGCATGGGGACTAAGTCTACGGCGACAACTTGGCAATGTGGGAAGTCGCGAGCAACTTCCATTATCCTAGCGCAACGTAGTATCAGGGAAGCATGGGGAGGTAGACAAAGACATACCAACTTCCACTTCCACAGCCTAAGTCGAGAACGGATTTGGTTTCCCAAGGGGTATCATTCATAACCTCAGCCATGGGTGGAGGATATGCGCCGATTATCTTCTTAAACACCTCATGCTGTTTGTCTGCACAATCTGTGTTGAGATACACGAACGAAGGCCCAAAAGACAGAATACCGAGTCTGTCAAGCTCCTCATCATCCGCCGGGAGTTGATAAACTTCCGAGTAGTTGTTTAGGCCCCTCCCGTATTCTTGACGATAAGAGGCAGCTCTTATCGAGCTTGTGACCGAAGACACGGAGGGGGCGGGAGATCCGGAACGTACGGATACATCGTAAGAAGTGGCTGAGCTGGGTGCACTGCGCAAAGAGAAGATGTCGGATTCGACATCCGAATGCGAATCGTCATCGATGTTATCGTTCATCGTTGGGGAATAATGGTCAAAGATGACGAAGGGAGGTGGAAGCGTGACATGAAACGCCTGACGAGGATCTTTAACGCGCGTACAGCTCGCACTCGCCGGACCAAGAGACGGGTTCCAAATTCACACGACTTCGACTAAGACCCGCAAAGCACGCAAATGGGCGCGGTGTGGTCACAGTCGACCTCTCCGGCGGACATCCCCAAAAAAGCCGAACCGCCCAAACCATTACTATCCGTCGGTGGTCCTCATTCGACCGCCGTACCGGCTTCGAGGGGTCGATGACAGAGTGAAAGATGTCAGCCATAGATCAAATTGGTACTCGATGGTGCATATGTGTTATATTTTCCTTCCGATCCCTTCTTGATGTTTATTTGGCCAGATGGAAAGAAACAAAAGTAATCGTGCAACAGACAGCAAGAGAAGCGACTGCAATCATGCAACTCACGGCTGACGAAGCGAATAGTTCGTAGTTCTAACCCTGGCTAGTATACGTAGCCAGGGTTTAGAACTTGATGCTTAAATATTCCCACAGGGAACCAGTTGCGAGAGCATCTTCGAAAGTGGCTCTCATCTCCCGATCCATCCACGAATCACATTGTTTGTGCGGCGCTCAGCATCAGGGAACAGCAATCTGGTTCTTCCAGGCAGTCTTCTCTCAAAATGGAAATCCACCGCTTCCCTGTTGTCCATGGCAAGCGTACGTAATGATCTAGCCCTTCTCCGTTCCGTTCTCTAACGCGATTCGTCTCTATAGCGGGCTCCGGGAAAAGCGTGGTCTGGTGCGCTGTTTCTCATGTGCTTTCATGTCAGGAAACCAAAGTTATCAACTAGCTCTGCGGTCATCCAAGACATCACGGCTTTGCGCGATGCTGGACTGGCCTCCATGGCATACTATTTCTTTGACTCCAGGGGAACAGATAAACACAATCGCCGAAACTTGCTCCTCTCTCTCCTCTCTCAGCTTTCTGCTCGCTCCTATCTTTGCTGCGATATAATCCACCGCGTATACCTCACTCACAACAACGGCACACACAAGCCCATTGATGATGCGTTGATACAATACCTCAAGGAGACGCTCATGTTTTCCGACGACTGCCCAATGTACATTATTATGGACGCTCTCGACAAGTGTCCCGACACTTTTAGATTGCCATCCCCCAGTGAATTGGTCCTAGATCTCGTGAAGGAGCCTGTCGAACTTTCCCTCCCACATCTTCATATATGAGTCACTAGTCACCCTAAAATCGACATCCGAACTACCATCGATTGACATCTCGTCGAGTGTCGCTTCATGACCAAACCGGGAAAAGGGAGGACATCGTCGAGTATGTCAGCTCTGTCGTCCACTCGGACACGCGGATGGGCAGGTGGCGAGACGATGATCAGAATTTGGTCACCGAGACGCTCTCGGACAGAGCCGATGGGGTGTGAGTGCCTAATTGCAATCGGCACATCGTTCTCGCTGATATTATCACAGGTTCCGGTGGGTTTTCTGCCAACTGGAAATTGTACGGCAGTGTTTCCCGCCGAATCTGCGACGCATTCTTCGGGAACTTCCGGAATCTCTAGACGAAACATACGAGCGGATATTGATGAATATCAGCAAAGCAACGCGGGGTCATGCCCGTCGTCTGTTGCAACGTCTCACGGTTGCAGCTCGGCCACTCCGCCTGGAGGAGCTTGCGGAGGTACTTGCGTTTGACTTTGATGAGGCGTCGGGAGGAATTCCACAGCCGAATGTGGACTGGCGGTGAGAAGACCAAGAGCAAGCTGTGCTGTCGACGTGCTCCAGTTTGATCACCGTAGTTCATGATGGTGAATCGCGGGTGATGCAGTTTTCGCACTTCCCGCTTAAAGAATTCCTGACATCGGATCGACTCTCCGCAGCCGTCATTCCATCACGTCGTGCTGGAGCCGACGCATACGATACTCGCGCAAGCCTGCCTAGGCGTTCTACTACGTGTGGACGATAGCAATCGGGAAGCCTCCGTGCATCGATTTCCACTGGTGGAATATCCTGCCGAACACTGGGTCGACCATGCCCTGTTTGAGGACGTGTCGTTACGGATTAACGATGGGATGGAAGAACTGTTTAACGTGGACAAGCCCCACTTTTCGCGCTGGATCCGGATCTACGACATGGATTGTCCATGGAGGCTAGGCGGCGATATGACGCGTCCGGAAGCAGCTCCCGTGTAATATGCGTCCTCTGCGGGCTCCACGACATGGTAGATAAGCTCATCGGCGAGCATCCGGAGCACTTAAACACTTTTGGCGGTAATGACGGAACGCCTTTTCATGCAGCGTCAGGAGGAAATCACATCAAAGCTGTGCAGTCACTGCTGAAACACGGCGCAGATGTAAATGGCCATGGCATTCTGGACTGGATACCTCTGCTCATCGCATCGCGATGGGGACATCTCGAAATCGTGCAGTTGCTACTCGAACACGACGCCGACGCGAACGCCGAGGATATCGACCACTGGACCCCACTGCATCACGCGACTGCTTACGGACATTTCGAACTCAGGTATAATGCTGATATTGATGCTCAGACCGAGATCGGGTCCACCCCGTTACACGTGGCCTCGGAGAACGGACGTGTCAACATCGCACGGTTTCTGCTGGATAGCGGCGTCAATCCCAATGCACGTACGAGGGAGCAGTTGACGCCATTGCATGAGTTTCACCTGTTACTCGAACGAGGTGTGGATGTTGACGCTGAGAATGGCGAGGGATTTACCGTGTATGAACTTGCGTTGAGAGGGGGGCACGACGAAATCGCTCAGTCGTTGTCGACATGGTGTTGGGAACAAGAAGTAGTATAGTCTCCTCTCGGCGCAGCAATTGTAGGCCGAGCATATATATTCTGAGTCCGCCAAGGCGGGAATGTGAAACACTAGTACCGTTCGGGATAATTTACAACCGCATAACCCGTCTCGATATCTGAGAGATGCAATGCAGTACAGCGCTGTTCTCAGACATATCGGACCGGGCATCCGACCGGCGGTGCGGGACGATCTATAGAAATTTGTCTGTAACTTATAGCACTCAAGTTCCCCATGACGCCAGATCCCAATGCAGTACCGGGTCCGACTGTGAAATCATCTAGCCCTGGAAACCGGACCCTCGGTGCGAACGCAGTGCGGTACGGTGGCTTCCGGTCTTACCTGTCTGTATGTTTCGTTGACAGATTCTTGATCGCGTCTCTCGAGTCCTTACTATGTCTCGGGATCAAACCATTGTATTGTGTTCTGTAACCATGCAGATCACAGTAGGCACGAACGGGTTGCTTTCTCTCTTTCTTTCTAAAGAAAAAATTCATTCGTTATAATAAAGAGATGTGCTTCACAACTGCCGAAACGGCTACGATGCAATGGAATATGTAAGTACATGATTGGATTGACAGATTCTCGTGCGCGTTCCGTGTGTGGTTGTTGCGATGCGATGGTATGGTACAGGTCATTGTATACCCAGAACGGCAGTGGCAAAACAGCACCCCTAGAATGTAAAGGTTAAAAAGGGGGTGGAGGGGAGAACGACGGCGCGGTGTGGTTACGCGGGCGTGAAGGAGAAAAAGAACACGAGAGACAAAGAAGAGGCTAGGCGTAGCGGGCCGTCAGCGGCGCGCGACGCGTTTGCGCTCCCGCCCGTCCTCCTCGGTGTCCATCGCGTCCTGCGGGTGCTGGTTCTGATGCGCGCCGCGCATCGACCGCGTGCGCCGACGGCTCGATCCCGCATCCGCTCTAACACCGACGCCGGCACCGACGACAGCCGCACCGGGCGGCGCAGAGGCGGCGTCGTCCGTGAGCACCATCATGGCGTGCCGACGCTTAGCGCCCGCGGACACGGTGAGCGGGATCGGGATCGAGAGGGTCGCCTCTGTCGGCGCGGGCGATGACGGCAGCGGCGGGAATGCGGTGAAGGTGAAGGGCGAGTCGGGGGAGAGCGGGAATGGGTGGATGTGCGCCGCGGACGTCGGCGTCGCGGTGACGGAGGGGTTCTCCTTGGCCTGGAGGGGCGAGGAGACAGCACGTGCTTGCACTTTAGGCCCGCGGACAGGGTACGGTGGTGCTGTTGCGGCGGTAGGTGGGGAGGGGGGCGTTATGGGTCGTGGGTTTGGGGCTGCGGTGATCGCCTGCGATAGTTTCGAGGGAGGAAGAGGACCCTACGTCGTCCGACAATGGACAGTATTTAGCCTCGTGGGCGATGGGAGAGAAGGAGAAGTAACAAAGAGAATGGAAGAAAGAAGCTCACAGGCTGTTCCCTCGGTGATTGCTGTTGTGGCACAGCCGGGGCGCTACTCGCTCGTGCGAGGGTGCTGCTCGCTTTCAGTTTGCTGGCCTGGCCCTCCTTCTTGCTTGAGTTCTCTTCGTCTTCTTCGAGCTCTTCCTCCTCGCGTGCACGGACAGCCTCGAGGCGTGCCTCGACCCAGTCCATGACTCGCCCTATTGAGAGTGGCGTCTCAGAATCGGATACGCCTTGCTGGATCATCTGGAGGAGGTCGGCGCATGCGGCAGCATAACCCGAGTTGTAAGAGCGCTTGGAGGTTGTCCGTGAGGAGCGATAGAGGTTGGTTATGCTGAGGGCCGCCGCTTACCACCAAGAAAGTCAATCTCCGGAATGGTGAAGGGATAATGAAATATTGGGAATATTACCTCGAAAATTATTGAGTAGCTCTTTCTCTGCATTTGCTAGATTAGAGGTTGGTAGCGAGCCAGCGAGAGCGTTAAGATTGAGGGATTCCATGGAAATTGGGCGAAGGAGAGTTACAGTTAACTTGGCTGGTCGTCGTTCGGGTGACAAAACGCGAGTCGCACTTGGGCCTTGTACCGCATGACTAAGCCACTCATCCGGTCCGGATATTCCCATGCGGGCTGTGTTGCCCAGGCTCTTTCAATGTACTGTATTAGAGTTCTACAGACTGTATAAACTACAGAAACGGGGATATGCTATCATAAAAATGATGATACGGCAGTGTTCGTACGTTCTGTCCTTGGGAGGTCGTGAGAAAAACATGACATCACTAGACCGTCTGCGTTACCACCTGCGCAACCGCCAATTTTCCCTCCATAAGAAACTCGGCGACTTTGAGATCAAGGCAGGGTGCGAAATAACTGCTTGTACGTATGCGGTGGCCGTACTTGTAGAACAGGAACGGAATCGGCGCGAGTATTAAGGCGATGCCGCCGAGGAGCGTGCCTGCCCAATTAATGCCCAGTTTGACGAACATTTGCGTCGAAAACAGCGGAAATGCGGCGCCTGCCAAAGAGCGGATGACCGTGTGTGCCGCAAGCGCGGAAGCCGCGTACTTCAGGTAAGTGTCCACCAGGTAGGTCTGTTGCCCGTCGAATCAGCGTCGAGCAAATTTCTTACGTAACGGGTGCACGTACATTGAAGGAAGTGAATATGAGCGTGATCGCCAGGCCAACGAGGATCATGCTTAGCCCAGGCACCCACCACGGCACACCCTCATAGTTCCCACTCCAACCTAGAAAGAGAATGCCTATTACCAATGTTGGTCCACCAACCATGGCGGAGTACAGGCGTTCCTCGACGGGAGGAAACCCATGCCACTGTTTCAGGAGACGAGGGTACGGACGGAGGAACCAGAGATTCAAAAGGGTGGCAAGGATAGCGCCGATACCGATACCGATGAAAATAAGACCATCACTCGAGACCGAAAAGTGGCGTGTGCGGATGAAGATTAAAGGGACAGCCTCGAACACTAGACACAAAATCAGACGTCAGACACCTCACTCTTCGGTAGGAGGTGACACATACTTGCGTACATAACACCATACGCGAGCGCGGCGTATATCGTCGTGAGCAGCAAGATCGGTTCGACCAACAACATTTTGAATGGGCGGAAGATGGTGCGCTCGAGGACGGCATTAAGAGTCCAGCTGACGCGTTCGCTCTCTGCGTATATGTCCTTATTCTTCACCGGATCCGCCGCGCGCAGGCGATTTGCTTTCTGCGCGAGGAGTACTGGTGCAGAGGTCTCGGGGACAAAGAGACTGAGCAGTATGCACACGCCCGCAAAGATTATGATCACCAAGAAGACCCAGCGCCAGCCGAGAGCGCTACTTGTGCTGTGGAAGTGAGTGAGTCAACGGCTTTTCAAGCCTCTGGCCAAAGCTTACAAACTACCAACGACGGGACCGGTCGCAGGACCTAGGAAAGCGGTCGCTGTGAACATACTCATTGCGATACCACGGTTCATGGGATCCCATAGGTCCGCGATGATTCCGATGCTGTTGGTGAGCGGCGCGGCGGCGAAGAAACCGCAGAGAAATCGCGTCACGAGCAGGGTCGTCATGCTGTTCGCGCGCACCTGACCAATATTGAGGAGGATGAAGAGTGCGAATGTGGAGATGGAGATGGGGCGACGCCCGACGAGCTCAGAGCCAGGTCCCCAGAAGGAGGGCCCGACCGTGAAGCCGACGAGGAAGAGGGTCAGTATGAGATTGCCTACTTCCCTCCCAACGTGGAACTCGTCTGCGATGGTGGCGGTGGAAGAGGAAGGTGCAGATGAGGCGAATGTACTGGCCAGAGGCAAAGCCCATCAGTAAAACCGGGTAGGGCGCACGAGGGTTGCGGTAGACGTACCAGCAGAAGGTCACGAGATTGCCTACAGCGGTGAGCCACACTTTGAACCCGAACGACCAATTCTGCGGGTTGGCGGGATCGTCGAGGCCATCCCAGGTGACCAAATTTGGATCCGTGTTAGGTTTGGGCAGAAAGGGTAGCTGCGAGGCGGCCGGCTCCTTCAGCTGGTAATTCTGTGAACTGTCACCGCTATAAGCCCCAATTCGCCCATCGCCACATTGGATCTCGGAAGTAACCGTTGGGTCATGGTTTCTCAAGACCGTGGATGTTGTAGGGTGTGGTTGTACCACAGGGGAGGAACTGGCGGCGATAATCGTTGCTGACGACGGAGAATGAGAATGAGACGTGTTAGTGACAAGAGATGCCGCCATGGTGAGACTTTCGGGTCTCGAATGATGCAAGGACATACCATGTACGAGCTATTTGTACAAGCGAAAGAAGAGGGGACATGGTACGAAACTGAGTGGTGTCGCTCGCCGAACTCGACGTGGACGATCAGAGTGTAGTGTCTGTCATGTGACACAGAAGTGCGCCTATCGGACTGGCAAACGCCACTGAGGCTCGAGTGAATTGAATGGCGAGCAACCTGGTCTACCTGTGCCTTCCTTGCTCTGTACCAATGTTGTCTTGTCCTATCTCTCACCGCGGCGACGATGTCAACTTCTCGCTCTTTTGTTTGTCCTCTATGATTTCAAGTATGATTTGCGAACTTCAACTTGAATAAGGTTCTATTCTTCATGTCCGTACCACGGACGGACTCTTGACTCCTTGTATTTCTAAGGAGAAGTCATTTCTAGCCGTCTATACTATTCGGCATGTGGAGTGAGAGTATCATTTTCGTCACGGTGACAATAATTCCGTCGTCTCCTGGAAGACCGCTTGGCTCTCCACTAATATTCCCGGACTTTTCTCGGAGTCCCAGTTGGTTTCCCAGTACCTCAGAACTGGCTCTGACCCGCGGTACTTACTGTGTTTAGTAGTAGACCGCCATGGTCTTCCTCGGGGGCGTACATTCACATTTGCTCGAGTTCTGACAAGGTTAGTCCTAATTGGGGCCTTACATACATACGCCTCCGAGGAAGCAGGAAAGTTGGATTACTATGACCCGGGTTGTCGCTTATCGCATGCTCAGTATTGGATGGTGCTCAAAATTGCCGAGCGAAGCGTATCCTCGGACGTTCACGAAGCCAGTGAGAGAGCACTTCCACTTCCCCCCGGCTATACCAGTGTACCGAAGTCCGAGTCGCTCTTGTTGGCAAGTTGTCTTCGCGCATGGCCTAAGATTGCGCATCAGGTAGGGTTTTTCGGTAATTACCGCATAGTCGAAACGCAAATCTGACACCAACCACATGGGTTTTTGGCGTTCCTCCGCCCACTGTTTTGTTATGTTTTAGCATCAATTGAGGGTGAGTCGTTAACTGCATGCTCGCAATAATTGCAAGGGAAGGGGTCAATCGCTGTCATATTAGACGTGACACGCCCAAAAATTGCAAGCACCTTAGGTGAGACAGGTTGGCAGCACTGATGCCTCTTCCCTGGTTTACGTGCTAGAATGCATCATGGCCGCGGCGGAAGCTCTCGATGACGGAATTAATGATCCTCGAAATTCGGAGCTGTCTCCGTTTTTCTTCTTCTTTTGTCTTACGCGTGTCCCAGAATACAATCCCAGAACACGCCTGCTGACTGGTCGCTTCTGAAATGGCACCCGCCATCTTAGACAACAATGGGCGGCTTCCGTGTAGCAGTCAATGATATACCAGGTACTCCTGAATTGGATGAGCCCAAACGTTCACAAGAGATCGAGAGCAAAGGGCGGCACTCACTTGGTGTCTCCGCCGACATCTCTCTGGTACCAGAAGTGGAAATGATGATCCAGAAAGTTGTGCAAGGCCTGGGAAGCCTCGACGCACCAGTAAGTTATTCGGCTAGCGGTAGCGACCGTTCTGGTACTTACGGTTTCAGTAGATGGTTGAGAATGCGGAATACGTGTAATCGCCTACGGATCATTTAAGAATAGTAAGTTGAGAGTCGACTTCCGCAATCCACTTAGAGCGACAAAAGTCACTGTTGAAGGCTCCGACCGGGTGATGGCGGTTAACACCCGAGGCTCAATGTTATGCTACAAGCACGTAAATGATTGCATGATCGGCGCTCATCGCCCAGTCAGCTTCCATTTTTTTTGACCCACATCGACCTGTGGAGACACCAGGGGTGAGTTCGTCAACGGGAAAGCAGGGGTATAAGTACCTTCCCTTTGCGTCATGGTAAGACGAATCTCACATTGTATAATTCACACGTACGCACAACCCAATGCACTCTTTCCCTCGCCATGGGCCCACCATGACCCGATTGACCCTTATCACCGACCTGGGGCGCAGAACGTGGGATCTGGCGTGCGATTTCCTTCTCCTTTCTTAGGACGGCTTACAGTCACATCGGGTGTTCAAGAACGAAGGGCGGTGCTCACTTCAGTTACTATCCTCGCGCACATCTCTCTGGTGACCGGTGACCAGAGAGGAGGGACGACGATTCAGAAATTCGGTCGTGAGATATCTGAGAAACCTTGACATTGGTAAGTCGTTCAGCCGGTGGTACGGTAGCAAGCATTATCGATCTGGTGCTCACATGCGCGAATACTAGTCAACCCGAGTCCTTCGTACACATACTCCCTTGACTAGATGACGGCATTCAATGCTCGCGCTGCCTCAGTACAACATTTGCTTCACTGCATGCTTGTAACATATAAACATGCTAGTAAACGGCAAACGATCGCACAGGGTCGCGCCGGCAGATGCATAGGATTACTCAAGGGATTACTACTGTTTAGGTGCTGCTTTTTGTTACTGTATTTCTATTAACTCTGAGTTTGCCATAAGTTCGTCTGCTTCGGAAAATAGGGTCACTGCTTTCCCTTTGCGTCGTGCCAAGCCCACCATGACGTTGTACGAACAGCTTCTCTGGCTACCAGCGTTTCTGACCGCTGGCGTTCTCCGCGACCAAGTTTAAATTTCCAATTTGCGGTCTCACGCAAGCAAGGTCTGGCCCGTCCTTTACGCTTTGTACTGAAGCTGACGGAGAATCAGCGTCGGTTCTTCTGCTTCTCGCCTATGTAAATGTTCCGGCAGCTGATGTCAGTGGGCGAGCTAGGAGCCCTCTGGCAGGCTGTGGGCTATCACTAGAACTAAAGTTCTGGGGGGATTTCGTCTCGCAGCGAACTTGGATGCACCGATTCGGTGCCCTGGAACCCCATGAAGTTGGCTGGTGCCGTGTTGTATCTTACGTCGGCCAGTGCCAGTTCCAGCACCGATTTTGTCAACACTCACGTTACTACTCCGTCGTCCACGCACCGATTGAAAAGGTAAAAAGCGTACACTCCGTTTCTCTCGGGCTCGTCCCGATCCCTTTAACCTCTATACCTGGTGATTACTCCTGTGGGAAGCGCGGTAAGTAATTTGTATCTCCTAGTTCTCTCGATGAACCTCAGTGCCTGTCATTGCAAACGGAACCGGCGAGCACACCGAACATGGTTGAGTCCTTAATGATCTTTCCCGCTGTCTTGTCTTGCACCTACGTTCCCCTTCGGCACGATCCGTTTCCTATGCGTCTGGCCGGGCCAAGTGTACGGCGTTTGGTTGGTGTACTAAACCAACGGCTCCTCCCTCCCCGACTTGTCTCGCGACTTATTGCGTCGACACGATCGGATAAGGACATTAGTCAGAGTTCCAAAGTCTCTCTTTTGTGTAAGTAATCAATCCCCCAGGTCGAGCACGACATACCGCGCGTACCCTCGAAACGTCGAGCTTGTTCGCGCTAATGTGGCAGTGAGTGACTCCGTATGCTTAGAACAGGAAGCCCGACCCTAAAATAGTGGTGGACCAATATCCCGACTGGCTTAATATCGTCTAAGAATGGATTTGCTGGCGTCGGCGCATCCTGCCCGTCTCAAACTATGCTCTCCATCGACCTGAATTTGATGTCCCGCTTTCAATGAGTACAAAAAACATGGTAAATGTCCTGAAAGTGGCGGCGATGACGCAAACCAACTGTACGAAACAAGTTACGACTATCTATTATTAAAAGGTCCTACTGTAGTAGGGTCCAAAGTCCATGTCGTGTAACTAGTGCTCTACTATCCGCTATTCCCAGTGAGTAGCTGGTGCTTGTATTTTGGGCTGCCCTTGTTGAGCAAAGACGTTCTCACAGATGCATGCGGAACGATCCGATGAGGGGAAGAAGCCTTCGTCACAACGCTCGACAACGCAGCGGCCATGGGAACAACGAATGTCTTGGACATGAGGGATATTCGTGCAGTCGACTCCCTCAGGACCTTGCTCCGACATGAAAAGGAAAGGATTTGGAGCCATGCATCCACCACCTGACGAGAGTTCAAATTAAATTTTTTAATTCGAATGAGCTAGTGTTTCACTTACAGCTCTCGAGGGAAATATCCGTGTTGAGACACTCAAAAGCAGCCGAGCCCTGGTACACTCCACATACACTCTCGCCGCGGTCACAAGTCGCCAACGCGTCCACGTGGGTGAAGATTCCGTGGCTGCGTGCCCTAAGATCCGGGCTCAGGCGCTTATAAGGCTGAGCAACGGCTGAACCGCATCCCTGAGATACAGCGTGAGCGTTGGAAAGCGATGGACGATCATGTATACTTACGTGGGTGAACTTGCCGCACACCCCATTACAGAGCCTATAAGGGGGTGGGCAAACGCATTTATTCCCTCTTGGGACGAACGGCGACTCGCAGTCGAATGCGCAAGGATTATATGGGGTGCAGGCGGGCTGCGAGTTATCGGGATAGTAACAATTCTCCCTGCTCTGGGCGGAATTGATCTGGTACAAGCGGGTGTGAACTGATAGGCCTGTCGCCTGAGGGTGAAAAGCTCACCAGTAGAGCGAGATCACTCCTAACTACAGCCACTCCGTGTTGTTTGGCAAGTAACCGAAGTTCACTGTTGGCCTGAATAGCAGCTGGTAGTGACGAGATACATAAGCAAATGTCGATACAGCTTTGGAAGGCGGAGGCGGGGAGACTGAGGCCGACGGAATAAAGGGCATTTTCGTCGATGGTTGCGCAAACGTCGAGGGAGGCCCGAGGCTCTACGTGTTGGCGAAGGGAACGAGCAGCACTGGCAGCGGGGAGGGAGAGAAAGAGCGCCGAAACAACAGCGAACGAGGAGAGGAAGCGACGAACAAAGCCCATGATAACGAGCGAATGTATGCTGTTCGGCAGCCTACGGGGTATAGTGGGCGGTTGGGGGAAGGGGCGTGTGCGATGGACAACCCAAATGCCGAGCTTTAAGCCGGGGAGTAGAGAAGGCATGCCGTCAAGTCGATGGCCATTCGTCCCAAGAAATCATCTGAGAATCAAGTTGGCCAAGCGGCCCGAGAGGAAGTATCCCAGAAATAGATGGCCATAAACCAAATGGCGACAAATCGGCGTGCCCTTTCACCCCGGCTGTGGCGGCCGTGACAATGTGAAACAACGCAGTAAACGCGAAGCAAGGCAGCTCTAAATAAGTTTACAGTAAACAGACTGCCCAATCGGTGTCCAGGTCTTCCAAGTAGAATTCGTTCCCGTGGCCGCAAAGGATAGAGCCGGAATGAGCATTTTTCCTCATCGTGACGACCCAGAGAAAAGGACCCACGACCAAATTGGGCTACTAAATACTAGTATCAGAGTAAGTGGTCTAATTACAGTATTTAACCCCGTCAGGTACGTACGTCAGGCAAGATCACACTGGCAGTTCGAACTTCGAGATGATGGCGGCCTGTAGCTGTCGATAGTATTGATTAAAAAACCGTCTAATGGCCGATTTACAGGCTCAAGTTCCTGTAAATAGTTCAAAAACCTTTGCTAGTAATGATTGCGATGCAGCAGCAAAAATACAGACTGGCCTTCTGCTCTTTGACTCCAGGCTTCTGCGACAGCAGCTCGAAGTAGACTCCGAATCAAGCGAGTTGCATGTTTCACTAGCAACGATCCGTGCATCATGCACATACAGTAGAATGAATGATGTGAAATTTTTTGAATGGACTCCCTATTTCCGCGGGCCTGTAGGAGTCGAAGCTCGGGTGGATGAGCCCGGCGGCCTAACTGTAAGGTCGCCATCAAAGCGACCACGCGTTTTGCGGAGATACTGTAGTACACCAAGTGAAGGCTGCAGCAAATTTTGTTGTGCACAAGTCCGTCGCAACATAGATCCATGACCCCCAATATCCTTTGCCTTTTGCTAGGAATCTGAAAAGGGAATTGAGGAGTACAGAAAAAAAGAAGGGCGAATTGAGGCATTAGTGCTTTGGGGCGTGGGAAAGGTCGCACCGACGAAGCGCATGGGCATCAGAGCCCGAGCGTGTTTAATTCAGCGCCTAAATGAAACAGTGGTCAATGTTGTCAAGCCTCCGGGTCTTCAGATTTTCCGCATTTCTGCTATGACGACACGCATGCTTCGAGCGTTCGCATTCGGACTCGGAATTGACCGTAAGATGATCAGTTCTGTACTGGCTATGATACAACATGATCCTCGGTATGTGTGTGGAGGGAGTTGGGCGGATATACTGTATAATGAACCATGAACCTGTGCAACATGGCCTCATAGAGGTGGGCCAAGCGTCACCGGCCTCCGAATAGGGCTAGATACTTTGGCTTTGGAAGAAGTTGAGTAGCTTGTGATGCATGTGATGATCGGGTTCTTCTCGATCAAACTCTACTGACTTGCCACGTGCAATGCCGGGACAAACCGCAGATCAGAACGCACATCAAGTGCTCAAGCTCAAGTTTTCGCCAATTTATGAACTACGAGTACCCCCAAACCAAGGCCAGGAGACTTTCGGCAACGCAAACAGCGCAGGATGTGAGTGTCCGTTGTGTCATCGCCGAGCCACCCGACCCTTCTCCGATCGCCCTTGCGGCGATAGAACTCAGGGGCACGTCGGGCGCGCGCAACGCACACAGAAGATCATAAGGCTAACGAGGTACACACCGCTTCTGTCCGTGGCGCGGACGTTCGCTCCACACCGCAGTGCCCTGATCATCCACACGCAACTCTCGTACTGTACCACTTAGACTCCTCCACAGTCCTGGCTCACAGCTTCGTGTCAACGAAGAAGCCCCCTGTTCACCCGGGCTCTAATTCGTCGTTCGTGCTCTAATCAATGGGAAATGGACACCGCAAGATAGACGGGATTCCAACGTCGTCGCACAAACCTCCGGTAGAATTTCAGGTGGGGTGTTGTAGTTTCCTAGCTTCTCTAGCTTCTAGGACATTGTTGATCAGTCTCGTTACGCGCGGCGCTTATGCATTGAGCGCGGTGCATTGAGCGCGGTCAGGACCAAGATAGCTGTAAAGTACTGCAGCCGCACACCCTCCACCCCTTTGATCCTTCCGCATTCCCTCACGTTCCGATCAAGCACCAGGGTAGTCACAGCTCCTACGGCCTAACTTATGGTTCCCGTAATCTAGGCGAAAAAACGATGGGTACCTACGAAAGGGAGTATGCAGTATGCTCAGAGTTCCGGAAGCTCTTGTGAAATCAATATTGCACATTCCATTCCTGCGCCTAAAGTTTTCTGATCTCCGGGGAGACCATTCCTTTTAGCGTGTGCAGGCACATTTTTCGCGGACATGGCGCCAGGGTGCCTTCGAGTATTCCTTGCAAAATCCGAAGGCCTGAGGTGCGATCGCGTGACCGTATTCGCTTGTGAAACGTTCGCGCGCAAAATGCCAAAATCCCGTTGGCCCAACTTGGAAGATCGTCACTACGGTCTTGTATTGTCCACAGAACGCCTGGTGACAAGGCAGCCAAATGAACTTGAATTATCGACGATGGTTGAACCACCGTCGATAATTCAGGTTCGTTTGGCTGCTTCGATTGTCCATGAGCGACTTCAAGCGTGAAGCTAGGTTACCTTGGCAACGCCCGCCAGGCCGCACATACTGTAGCTTAACCTTCCGGTAGGCGCCAAGGGGGAACCGGACACCTGGCCGGGGAAAGTTCAGGGGTCGTACGCGAGACCCGGTCATGGGAGAATATACACTGTACCGCTAGAAGCATAGGCCGAACCAAAAGGAATAAGATGCGACATCCACCTCATGTAACTTACTCATGCTATAGAGGTGAGAATAAGAAGGACTCCAGAACAGACAACTGGGACGCGCGTTGATGGTGTGATGGGAAAATGGAGTATGGCACGGGAAGACCGCGACCAGAGCCGGACCTATCGGAGTCAGAGCGCATTCACTGCGTATCGCCGCATTCCATCAAGCACGACCTCAGCCGGTCCTCAGCCACTGAATAAATGTCGGAAATACGGGGCGGTACATTGGTGTAGTGACGCAGAGTTGAAGACCGCATCGGTTCGACTCAGACTGGCTCCAAGAGACGACGAAGAAAATATTGAGAATGGTGTTTTTCCAATCAAAGGAGATACAAAGGATGCATCGGCGGCCTTGTTGCCAGTGGATTGATTCAATGTAAATATCAATGCCACAGACGAGGGCTTTACTGTACTGTACGCGTACGTGACTCGGTTGGTACTCGGAGGTGAGTTTTAGGTGGGCGGCCAACTCGGGCCGGGAGTAGGCGCGAAAGACGATGAAAATCGCCATCACCCAACTTGACTCCCGATCATAATGGGCAGCGCAGAGGCAACACGCAAGCAACTTAAGATCAAATCTGGCGTCGTGCAGCGGTTCGTGTGTGATTGTGTCGTCTTCTCCACCGCGAGATGATCGACCGATACCCTTCTTTGTCCTCTCGTAACCTCGACGGAAACCTGCAGGTGCCGCAAGGATCTCGCGCTTTACAATGCAGAAGTCGTGGAAAATAAAAAGAAGCTCGAGTCTGCTACGGCCGCTGACGCCGGAGGTGGAGAGTCTTGGGAAGTCAGGAATGCCGTATGTATCCCCACTGCCCTCGTGACTGCCATCATCCCTTACTTTTGTACAGAAGAGCCTCGTACGCGAGAGCGAGAACATGGTACGCGACACTGAGACTCGGCTTGAGAAAGCCGCGGGTGAACTTGGTGACCTAGTGGTACGTTGATCCTTCCCCGCTTACTACATGCACATTCCCGCCCTCAGCGCCGGGACCCCGCCTAATTTTTTGCATACCAGAAATCGGTCAAAGCTAATGCAGAACTGGAGAAAGACGCAGAATTGCTCGATGCCGAGGCGGTACTGGCGGCAGCTACGAGCGCTTGAACCCGAACCTCGCGGATGGTCGACTCGGAAAGTGCACGACAGGGAGGGATGTCGTCCCTTGAATGGAGGAGGCAGACCTCCCATTATTGTAATACTGTACAAACGCATTTCGTTGATGATGGACGGGCAACTGCACTTTGTCGAGTGAGCGTGGCGGCACCCGGTCTCTGCACTCCAACCCGACAGTGGTGAGATTCGTACTACAGATGATGTCAAGCGCGCGTCAAGATGGGCCAAATGGCTTGTCTCCCATAGAGACCTGTGATCGATGTGATCGATAGCAATGAACAACAATCGAATTCGAATACGTAAACAAACCCCGCATACCGCCACCGATGACAACGTTGCGCGACTTGTACTTGGTTCTTTGCTCGGCCGCAACCTCGCGCCGGCTTGTCTCGCTCCGCTTGGCCAGTCGATAGATGCACACCTCAAACAGGCCGCATATTTCTTCATCCACGCTGCCGAATAGTCGGAGAGACCTCCAGAAGGAGACGCAGTAAAGAAACGAAGGTTGACACGTTGACATGTTAATGCTATGATCATGATGCTCGTCAAATAGCTGGAGACCCTTGCTTCTCAGTTCCGGTGGTCATAAGTCACAGTACAATCCTTATCATTCTCTTTATAGGATACATACAAGCACTCGCCTTCAGACTATCAAAACATGATCTCATAGGGCCACAAGTTTGTGCACGTATTAGCACGCGTCTCCTATCGCCACTGGACAAAATCCCCTACTCATACGGTTTCCTTCGGTATTTCTACAATCAGGTGCCGCGTTAGCAGCTTCACTCAAACCTATTATGGTCGATATAAGCCGGCCGCTGCCGCCGCTCATCTGAGTGAAAAGTAACGGGCACTCACGGAGGGTGGTGGTGTAGACTCGGACGCCGGATGTTCGATGCGAAATGAATATTGCACATCCCATGCCTGCGCCAGTTTGCTCTCGATTTCCTTGCAGAACTCCTCTCCTTTCAGAGTGTGGGTCTTCATGCAAAAAGTACAGTCATTATCACTGACGTGGCTACGGAGAGCCGCCAAGTATTCCTCACGAAAACTCGAAGGTGTGGCGAGCGCAAACGTAAACGAGTCGAGTTCGAAGATTTCCCTTGAAAAAATATCATGAAGCCAAAGGGGAGGACCGCCAGCGTCGCTACTATTGTCTTCGCTTGGATTGGTAGGTATGGCGACGACGCCTAATTGTCTGGGGGCAGCCAACCCAAACTTTTGACGGCCCGCTGCGACAGTCCATGGACACCTTGAGGCGTGAAACAATGCCGTGCCTACAGCACTGACGGAAGAGGGAAAGGTCGTGTAATGCACAACCTTCGAACGATCTCAGTGCCTCTCCGAGATACTCGAACGTCATCGGAAAGCCCAATGTACGACGAGCTGCAGATTTCATCTCTGGAATAAGTCTTTTTCTGTACGCGACCGCAAATAGGCGGAAGGACTCAGCGCCGGTTGGCGAAAGCAATCCTCTGCGGCTAACCTCCGCACGGATGAACGATAGGACAGCCGTCATCTCATATTTCTGGCAGGCAGCGAGGAGAGTCAAAATCTTGTCAGCGGAGTCGGGCAATTCGGGTGGAATGGGGTACAACATAGTGACGAGACTGTTCAGCACTTCTGCGTCCTCGGGTAAATGCACGACAGGAAGACCATCGACGAGTTGAGGGCCTGGCGGCTGAGGAAGAGACAACAAGTCGCCGAAAAAGGGTGAGGAAGTGGCAAGTATCGATCGTCGGACGCGGAAGTTGATAAGGGTCGGACGACTGAAGGATCACATCGGCATCGGGCATATGTGTTTTTCGAGGTTGGGACGAGGATCCTCCTGGGGAATTAGGGCGACCCTCGAAGTTTATTCCGTCCATCACGAGTAACAGATCTGATTCAGCCTGTCGAAGCGTTCAAATTGTTGAGCAAATACGATCGTCTTATCGACTCACCTTGGTTATACTATCGCGATAAACCGCTGACAGAGCGGCCCAAACTCCAGAATGTTCTTGCTAGGAATGGTCGCACAGGCATGGCATCCTCCATTGGTCCCACGTATGCCACTCCACAACCGAATATGGTCCGTCAAAACCATATGAAATCTAGAGAGGTCGAAGAGTGATGGATTTCTTCCTATGGACGAGATGTATTTACCCAGCCAACCTGGGAATGGGAGACCTGGACCGAGCGGCGGTGTGCGACAGGGACCATCGAACGTCGTGTGACCACGTGATGTGATAAAGCCCTTAAGGTCTGACGTAAGATTCACTCGAACTCTCTGGTGATATTTCCAGAGTTCATGAAGAAAAACACCTGGCATCATTTCGAGCTTCTCATCTAGGACTATCGATGGCCAAAGTCGGCAGGCCTAATGTGGATTGTGCAGCCTGGAGTACTTCTTGACGAAGTCCATAATTCTGAGCAAGGGAATACATGTAGAGTGAATTCTCTTCGTGGATAAATGGCGGTTGCTGCTGAGCGATGTGGTTTCGGATGTGCGTCAACACGGCGTCCATCTTGTATTTTTGAGTAGCAGATAGAAGCTCCATCACCTGTTCAACTGTCGAAGGAAGAATGGGCAGTACCGGGAAGATGTAGGTGAGAAGGCTGAAAGCGACGGCACCGCTATCAGGGAGCTGGACAACTGGGAGTGAGGTGGCCATCGTATCTGTGGGGATGGCGATACCTGGCTGGGGATTGTCTGCGGCCAGCACCTGCTGTCCAAGTACGGAGGAGCTATGGAAGATGTAGATCTTTAGTACGCGAAATTCATACGAGTCACAAGAACGAAGGATGACATCTGCTCCAGGATAGTCGAAGAGTAAGTTCTCGAGAGATACGACTGGGCCTGAAGGGGGAGTTTCAGGGGCGTGTGTCAGCATAGAATAGAAGTTTAGAAGGTTGATCGGCTTGGATGGCAACCAGCGATATGCTCGGTGAGACAGGGATGGGGTAGAATAGACGTCAGAGTGTTGCGATGCCAGGGTTCGCACGAATCAAGACAAACGTGGCTTACACGTGGATGCGGTCACCGACCGGGAGGCACGGGGGTGTCTGAATAGACCGAACGTGGTGCCGAAGGATGGACGAGCGCTGGGCAGGAGAACGACATTGCCATTGGGTTTTCGTAGGCAGTCACGGAAGTACGACTTACAGTACAGTAAATTAAAGCCCATTTCAAATATTGGCGCGGTAGGCTTTTGTTTGTTTACTCGTATTATGTGAGCGAGCTCAGTAACCGCGATTCATTTCAACTCGAGTTATAGTATTGTGGTTGTGAACGAACCGGTCGCTGTTGTGCTACTCATTATCGATTCGTTCCATAAGGCAGTGCATTTCGCAGCCTGAGATACTCTGCGACTCTCAATTTCGACCTACGCACAATGTCGACCAGTCTCCGGGTGTCTTCTCCCACTTCAAATTTTCAATCAATCCGATAAAGCCCTGATCGAGTACAAGACGAAGACCAGGAAACCCATCCACTCGCCAATCAGATAAAAAGCTGTGATTCTCCTGGAGCTATCCTTGCCGTGCTACAAGGGAAAGCCAACGAACTCAAGCGATCTCGGAGAAGCGGTGACCGACTCACCAAGTGGCTCACACCTACCGTGAATATTCTCACCGCATTCTCATCTACTCTTGGCGAGGGCGTCAGCACGGTGAGTGCCAGCACGTTGCCTGAATATCGGCCACTTGCGGCGTCCTAACTTTCACTTTCAGGTATTCCCCCCTTCCAAAATCATCTTTTCTGCAATCAGTATCCTCCTTGTTGTGAGTCCGGGTCTTCTCACCTAGTATTAATACATGAAATACTATCTTCCACAGGCGGCAAAGGACACCGCAGCAAGCCGTGATGTGCTTATCGAACTCTTCGACAAAATCGAAAGCTTTTTTGTACGCATCCAGACCCACACCGAAGTCCCACCAACCGCGGAGATGATAAACGTTATGGGGAAGATTATGGCCGAAGTGTTGTCTATGCTTGCTATCATGACAAAGGAGATGAAGCAAGGGCGGACGAGTGGGTTCATCCCTAGCACTGAGCTTCCGTCACTTAAATTCGACCAGAAACATTTTTCAAAAAGCTGGCGGGAAGGACCGATGTCGAAGACGCGTTGGGGAGGTTGGATAAATTGGAACAGGGGGAGCTCCATACAGTGGCTGCGCAAGTGTTGAAGGCCACTGGTGATATTAAAGACGGTGCGTGTCTCATTCCGAGTCATCTGGTCGCACAATTTATCTTGAAAGTCGTTCATTAGGGGTGGAGCGAATAGAAGTAATCGCGCAACGGATCGTAACCGACGTAGGCACCCGCGACTGTTCGTATTGTCAATGTGTCATGACCTTATCGCAAATTTCTGTACAAGCTTACGCACCATCGTAGGGAAGCATTTACTACAGGAGCTCCGTGGATGGCTGTCTCCGCCTGATCCGTCAATAAATCACAACATTATGTGCAGTGCCCAACACGAGAGAACCTCGGCGTGGTTGTTCAAAGAGGTTACCTATGAGGAATGGGAATCGAAGGGCCCGTTGCTGTGGATTCATGGGAAACGTACGTTCTTACGACTCAGGGTTTTACTTATCCTTGACGGTCTTGCTTTTGTAGCTGGCTCAGGCAAGAGCGTTCTCTGGTTCGGTATTCTATGGTCACCGTATACAGGGGCTTACGTCCTCGGCCAGCTCTGCAATCATTCAGCATATTATAGCCCTGCGCGATGCCGGATTAGCCTCAATAGCTTATTTTTACTTCGACTTCAGAGATACCGACAAGAAGCATAGGCGCAACCTCCTCTGTTCGCTACTTATCCAACTTTCGGCCTACTCGAATCCGTGTTGCGAAATACTGTACCGCATTTATTCAGAATGCGGGCATGGCACACAACAACCCAGTGATGACACCTTGAAGAACTGTTTATGGGAGATGCTCTTAGTCACGTCGGCCCAACACCCTATCTACGTTATTTTGGACGCCGTCGATGAATGTCCTGATACCCCTGGCGCGCCATCTCCTCGACAACAGGTTCTGAGCCTCATTGAAGACCTTGTTGATCGCCGCCTCCCGAACCTGCACATTTGTGTCACTAGTCGGCCTGAGATTGACATCTGTGACACTCTCGAACCCTTGACACCGTGGCGCATCTCCCTTCATGATCAACCCGGACAGAAGGAAGATATCGCCGAATATGTCATCTCTGTGGTTCGTTCTGACGTCAAAATGAATAAATGGCGGGAAGATGACAGGAAGCTAGTTATCGAGACGCTGTCTGAGAAAGCCGATGGCATGTGAGGCGATACTTCACTCTCCCAATATTTCCTCTTAATATCTGTCATCCAGGTTTCGCTGGGTGTTCTGTCAGTTGGAAGTATTGAGGCACTGTCTCGCTCCGAGTCTCCGGCGCCAACTAAACGAACTTCCGAAAAGCCTGGACGAAACGTACGAGCGGGTCCTAAAGGAGATTGAGTCCACAAATCAAGGCCACCATGCGTGCCGTCTGTTGCATTGCCTTGCTGTGGCTATTCGACCGCTTCGTGTTGAGGAGCTCGCAGAAGTACTTGCGTTTGACCCTGATGCGGCGGAGGGAGAGGTCCCGACGTTTAATGTGGAATGGCGATGGGAAGACCAAGAACAAGCAGTGTTGTCTGCTTGTTCGAGCTTGATTTCCATCGTTGACGGCCACGATTCCCGGGTTGTCCAGTTTTCGCATTTTTCGGTGAAAGAATTCCTCACATCGAATCGTCTTGCCGCCACAACTGAAGATATCGTGCGGTATCACATTCTTCCTGAACCCGCACACTTGATACTTGCGCGTGCCTGCCTTGGCGCTCTACTCAGTTTGGATAGTCGCGTCAACGAACAAAGCGAAGAGGCCAACGGCGAGGATATTAGCAAGAACAAGAACAAGCACATTCCTCTACTCGATTACGCTGCCGAGTACTGGGCTTCGCATGCCCAAGTTGGGAAGGTGTCGTCACGCCTGAAGGACGCGATGGAGACACTCTTTGACTTAGACAAGCCATATTTTTTGGCCTGGATACGGATACATGACATAGACCCTTATTTTTCGTTTTATGGTTGGTTCTCACGGAGCACATCCGAGTCCAAATCTAAACCTAAACGTCCTAAACCCCTATACTACGCCGCTCTTTGTGGATTCTACGACCTAGTTCGGCGCCTCATCGTTAGACACCCGGAGCAAATAAATCACCACGGTGGCCATTATAACACTCCCCTGGTTGCGGCACTATCCAGGAAACACGTCCAGGTTGTGGAGCTCCTTCTTAAGCATGGCGCATGTGTTAATGTCCGAGGAAATCCTCCACTTCTTTACGCAATCACGTTTTCAGACGATGCCCGTGTCGACGCCGTACTGTTTCTTTTCAGACATGGCGCAGATGTGAATGCTACAGAGGAGGATTTCTGGACTCCGCTACATCTGGCAACATATATGGGAGATCTCAGTGTAGCTCGGTTATTGCTCGAACACAGGGCAGAGGTCGATCTTCGAACCTACGATAACAAGTCTCCATTGCACCATGTGTCGATCAGGGTGATTGGAGAACGAGAGGGCGAACGTTCCATTCTTGCGCGGTTATTAGTGGAGCACGGAGCCGATGTAGAAGCACAAGATCTGTTGGGCACAACTCCGTTACATCTTGCGTCACTTTACGGGCGGCTCGAGATTGCCCAGCTGCTGCTCGACCAAGGCGCAAACGCCCATGCAAGGAGCAACCGAAGCCGGAGCCCACTACACGCGGCGGCACAGGGTTTCCACGGACTGCACGTCCATCCTCACGGCATGTATATTGCACCAAAAGAAGGATATCACCCCCAACAAGCTCTTAGCGTCGCACGACTGTTACTGGGGCGCGGCGTAGACGTGAATGCACTAGACGAGGTCCACGAAACTCCGTTACACTTGGCATCCTCCAATGGGAGGCTCGAGATCGCACGACTGCTGCTCGCTCATGGTGCAAAAGCCAATGCGGAGAATGTTCATGGCCGGACCCCTCTGCACTTAGTGTTACGAGACGTCTCCCATTACCGCGAAAACAGTGCCGATATCACGCGGTTATTACTTGAGGCCGGGGTTCATGTGAACGCGCGAGACAAGAACCAGGCAACTCCATTACATTTCGCGTGTTCCAGTGAGAACTTCGAGACCGTACGGGTGTTGCTCGACCACGGCGCAGAAGCCAATGCACAGAATGCCGATGGTCAGACCCCATTACACCTAGTGTCACGGTCATATTACTCGCCGGACTCGGGGAGCGATGGTCCTCAGACTTTACGACTTTTGTTGATGCGCGGCGTGGACGTGAATGCACGAGACAAGGACCAGGCGACCCCATTACATTACATGTGGAGTTTGGAGACTGCGCAGGTACTGCTCGACCATGGCGCAAATGTCAACGCAGAGAACGTTCAGGGCCAGACCCCATTGCATGTAGTGTCACGAGGCGCCCATTACTCCGATCCCTACTGGCAGGAGCGTCTTGTTCCTGATCTTATGCGTCTATTACTCGAGCGAGGCGCGGACGTGAATGCACAAGACAAGGATCAGGCAGTCCCTTTGCTTTTGGTGGCATCCTATACTATGATCACCAGTGTCGCACGAGTACTGCTCGATAACGGTGCAAATGTCAACGCAGTCAACATCCATGGCCAAAACGCACTGCATTTAATGTCACAACATTCACTTGAATACTTGAATGAATATTCATATCGCGCCGTCGAGTTAAAGTTTGGGCAACTATTATTGTCGTGTGGAGTAAACGCGAATGCACGAGACAAGGAAGGAACGACCCCATTACATTCTGCATCGTACTATGGCCATGTCGACGTCGCAGAAGCCTTACTTGATCACGGGGCACAGGTTAATGCGGAGGACATCCGGGGCCAGACGCCATTGTACCAAGTGTTACTGGGCTATCACGAGTACCAAAATTTCAGGATGAACTCACGGTTTCGAAAAGGCCATCCAGGTAGAGTTGTTCGTCTCGCTCAACTATTACTGGAGCACGGTGCGGACGTGAATGCACCAAACAAAGATTACGAAACCGTGTTGCATCTGGCATCGCGCCTTCGGTTGCACGAGATGGCGCGAATTCTTCTCAGGCATGGTGCCGATATTGATGTGAAGAACTTGGTGGGAAAGTCCCCGTTGCAGCTCGCTTCTGGGAGAAAAGGGAAGGCGATGAAACGATTGTTATTGGAATATGCTGCCAAGTAGTAAGCATGAAACGTAGGTGTGATGGACCTACTCTACGATACACGAGTGTAGAAACGTTGCGTTGTTGACATGTTTGTTCGGATACACAGATAGTAGATAGTAGTATATATGTAGCGGAAATTCCACCCGTACCCCTGCCCGACCTGCCCATTCACGAAAACGCCGTTGTCCCTACCCTCGCTCGTGAAGCGTGACGCCTCCTGCGCTCCGTCAGCGCTTCAGAGGCCTAGGCCAGTATTGAGTACAACCACGTGCGGCTGACACCCGATGGTCGATGACGCGAGAGCCCCAGGTAATCAGTCGGGAGGCCGAACACCTTGCAGGCACGGGACAATGCCGGAGGTGGATGGGCACCGCAGTAGGGATGTATGCCGCGCGGAATTGCGGGCGATAACCGAAGCACTTCTATATGCAGAGGTAATGAGGCGTGGTAGGTGACTGGAGAGAGAGCACACTCCGGGTGTTTCAGATATTGACAACTCCAGCGGCGAGCTGTTTGCTGTGCCAACCGACTGACAGGAGCACGGCGGCGGCGGCGGCGGCTAGCGTATCTGCTCGGGAAGGACGGGAGAGGGGGTGGTTGAGGGGGTGTAGTGCATGTAAAAAGGTATAACATGAAAAACCCTCGCACGAGGGGACTGCTTGCGCACTTACTTATAAAAGTTGTCAATGCGAACATATAATATCACGGACGAACGTGCTGCCCCAACTTTTGTGGGTAGAGTGAGGCCGGTGAGGACCGGAGGATAGATGCGTGCTGCGAGAATATCCGTGAGCGAGGAAGTGCGACCAATGAATTACTGGATACGTACTCACGCCGCTCGTCTGCAGTGCTCAGCACCCGCCGCTCATACGTTCCCGCGTATGTGGGACATTAACCCTTAGGAAATGACGATATCAGTCATACGAGTCCCGATAGTCGAGATTGGGGCCAAAAATTGATGCGGCCGAGGTATCCTTGAATACCAGGGTTCGGTATCGAAAGTGGGGTGAAGGGAAGCCCGACGCCGTGAAGAGGTGAGACGAACCCTATCTGGGCCTATCAGATGGGCGATAAGGACGTTGGCAGGGATGAGCGCTCACTACACGGATGTGGATGAGCGAGAGCATTTGGATGTCATTCCATTTATAAGAGAGAGAATAAGAATACGAGAGATAACGCACACTTCAACGGATTTTCTGACTGGGCGAAAAGCTTTTCGCTCCGTTCATTGCCCAACTGGAGCCTGTTTGGATAAGGGTGAGGTGGGAACGACAGGAGACGGGCGGCCTACATATTCCTTTGTGTGCGACGAGAATGTGAGCCTTGATTGGGGTCCAGATTGCCTGATTTGACTAGGCATGACACTCGTCGAACGAGACGGTAATAAGTAGTTGGACCGAGGAGAGTCGTAGCTGCGGACCGGTGATTCGGTCGTCCTGGAACCAGGCGAGCCCTTTCAAACCAGTCGTACGGGCGTCAATCACCGAACGCACAAGAGGCAATGCACACGCCCTGAGAAACGTCCTCGTCTCACATCTTCGGCCTACACTCCCGTCTAACCCGGAACACGATGTCAACCAGTCTCCAGGTGTCTTCAAATTTCCAACCAATCCTCGATAGCGCCCTGAAAGAGTACAAGAAGAAGACCGGAAAAGAACTTACCACCCACTCGCTCGCGGAGGAGATAACGAGCTGCGATTCTCCTGAAGCTATCCTCACCGTCCTTCAAGGGAAAGCCAACGAACTCAATCAATCGCAGACCAGCGATGAGCGACTTACAAAGTGGCTTGCGCCAACCGTAAATGTCCTCAACACGCTCTCCGCCACCCTTGGTGAGGGAGTTGGCACAGTGAGTCCCAGCATGTTCCCCAATTGCTGGCCTATCCTAACGTTACATTTCAGGTATTTACCCCTTCCAAAATCGTGTTTTCTGCAATCAGTATCCTTCTTGTAGTATGTCGTCTTACCTGGTTCTTCTGTATAGACATGGTAGTCTGGTATAACGTCTTCTCCTACAGGCGGCAAGGGACACCGCAATGAGCCGCGATGTGCTTATAGAGCTCTTTGACAGAATCGAAGACTTCTTCGTGCGCCTCCAGACCTACACTGAAGTCCCACCGACTGCAGAGGTGACGAAGGTGATGGGGAAGGTTATGGCCGAAGTACTGTCTATGCTTGCTATCGTGACAAAGGAGATGAAGCAAGGGCGAACAAGTGAGTTCCATCTCCTGCTCCTAGCTTCCTCTCACTTAAATCGGAATAGAAACATTCTTTAAGAAGCTGGTCGGACGGACTGATGTTGAGGACGCGTTACAGAAGCTAGATAAGTTGGAACAAGGGGAGCTCCGCACGGTGATTGCACAGGTATTAAAGGCTACCAGTGATATCAAAGACGGTGTGTAGCTCGTTCGTGTGGTCGCGCGAGTTATGCTGAACGTCGCCTGACCAGGGGTGAAGCAAATAGAAGTGATCGCGCAACAGATCGGAACCGACATAGGCGCCCGCGATGGTTCGTATTTTTTATAACCTTTGTCGCGAATCCTCGTACCAGCTCACGCACCGTTAGCAGGGGAACAGTCAAGGGAACAGTTGCTGCGGGACCTCCGAGGATGGTTATCTCCACCTGATCCGTCAACAAATCACGACATTATGTGCAATGCTCAGCACGAGAGTACCGCAGCGTGGGTTTTCAATGAAGATGTCTTTAAGGAATGGGAGTCGTCGGGCTCCTTGTTGTGGGTTCATGGGAAAGGTCTGTCCTTGTTCACCGTGACATATCATATGTCGCTGACAACGCCCGGTTTCAAAGCGGGCTCAGGAAAGAGCGTCCTCTGGTTCGCCATCCGAGTCTATTGCCGTATACAAAAACTAACGTCCTAGACCAGCTCTGCGATCATCCAGCATGTCATCACCTTGTGCGATGCTGGGTCTGCTTCTATGGCCTATTTTTATTTCGATTTCAGAGATGTCGATAAGAAGCACCGGCGCAACCTCCTTCCTTCACTTCTAATACAGCTGTCTTCTCGGTCCGAATCTCATTTTAACATACTCTCCCGCCTCTATTCGGATTATGGCAACGGAAGGGAACGGCCCAATGAACGTGCTTTGGTGCGATGCCTCAATGAGATGCTGATGGTGCCATCCCTGTCTCAACTCCTCACTTATATCGTCCTGGACGCCCTTGATGAATGTCCCAACACGTCCGGCATACCGACTCCGCGAGGACAAATCCTCGAACTTGTAAAGGATCTTGTCGACCTCCGCCTTCCGAATTTACGCATATGTGTAACTAGTCGTCCGGAAATTGACATCCGGACCGCTCTTGAGCCCTTGACATCGGGCCACTTCTCCCTTCACAATCAATCTGGACAGCAGAGAGATATCACCGGATATATCAGCTCTGTTGTTCAATCTGACCCCCAAATGACAAGATGGAGGGAAGACGACAGAAAACTGGTAGCCGAGAAACTCTCAGAGAAAGCCGATGGCATGTAAGGCGATGTTTTACCCTTCTCAGTACTTCCTCTGAATGCTGAGCATCTGATACAGGTTCCGATGGGTCTTTTGTCAGCTGGAGGTGTTGAGGCATTGTCTCGCTCCCAGTCTTCGGCGTCAACTTAATGAACTGCCCAAAAGCCTGGATAAGACGTACGAGCGGGTGCTGAAGGAGATCGAGTCCACGAACCAAGGCCGCCATGCGCGTCGCCTGTTACAGTGCCTTGCCGTAGCTATGCGACCACTTCGTGTTGAGGAGCTCGCCGAGGTGCTTGCGTTTGACCTCGATGCGGTCGAGGAAGAGATCCCAACGTTCCATGCGGAATGGCGATGGGAAGACCAGGAACAAGCTGTATTATCTGCTTGTTCAAGCTTAGTTTCCATCGTTGGCGGCGACGATTCCCGGGTTGTCCAGTTTTCACATTTTTCGGTGAAAGAATACCTTACATCGGATCGTCTTGCCGCCGCAAGTGGAGATGTCTCACAATATCACATTGTCCCCGAACCTGCACATTTGATACTTGCACAGGCCTGTGCTGGTGCTCTTCTCCGATGGGATTACACCGCCGAATGGGAAGAAGAGAGCGATGTTGGCAGCATCAACATGAGGCGTGGGGAAGGCATCAAGGACATTCCTCTGTTCATGTATGCAGCCAAACACTGGACTTCGCACGCCCAGGTCGGGAGTGTGTCGTCACGCGTGGAGGGTGCAATGGAGGTTCTCTTCGACGTGGACGAGCCATATTTTTGGGCATGGATACGGATATACGACATGGACCGAGAGGAGTTCATGGAAGAACCACAACCCTTATACTACTCCGCGCTTTGTGGATTCTATGACATAGTTCAACACCTCATCACTGAACATCCAGAGCAAGTAAACGACGGCTATATCGGCTCTTATCACTTGCCCTGGCACACTCCCCTGGTTGCAGCACTATCTGGGAGACATCTTCGGGTTGCGGAGCTACTAGTTAAGCATGGTGCTTTCGTCAATGTTCGGGGAGACCCTGCACTCCTCCGCATACTACTAGTCAACTTTCCAGACGATGCCCGAGTTGGTGCCGTGCAGTTTCTACTTGAACATGGCGCATGGGTGAATGCTGCATCTAAAGATCTTTTGACACCAATGCATATGGCCGCAGAGAGGGGCCTTCCCGAGATAGCCCAGATGTTATTCGAGCACGGGGCAGACGCCGATATTCGGGACAATTACGGCGGTGCCCCATTGCACCGAGTGTCAGTCAGGGTGATGAATGAAGCTAAAGGCAGACGGACGATTCTTGCGCGGTTATTAGTGGTGAACGGTGCAGATGTGAATGCACAAGACAGAGACGGTATGACCCCACTACATTGTGCATCACAACATGGGCAGCCCGAGATTGCCCAGCTGCTGCTCGATCATGGCGCAAATGCCCACGCAGAGGATATCCAAGGTCGGAACCCACTGCACGAGGTGTCACTACGCCGCAGATTCGGCAACGGCTCCTACGAATATATACGCCCCGCCAGTTTGTTGATCGACGCATATCGCCTCCGAGAAGCTCTCAATGCCACGGTCGCACGGCTTTTACTGGAGCACGGCGTGGACGTGGATTCAATAGATAAGGACCACGTAACCCCGTTACACCTTGCATCTTCCTATGGTATGCTCGAGATGGCGCGACTGCTGCTCGACCACGGTGCAAATGCCAACGCGGAGAATGTCTCGGGTCAGACCCCTCTGCACTTAGTATCACAAAGCGAAGATTTTTCCTGCGAAAACCCCGATGTCGCACGGCTATTTCTGGAGCTCGGTATGAACGTGAACAAGCAAGATAAGACCCAGGCTACCCCTTTACACTTCGCGTGCTCCCATGGGAACTTCAATATCGCACTGGCGTTACTCGACCATGGCGCAGAAGTCAACGCGCGGAACGCCGATGGCCAAACTCCATTATTACATCCAACACCAATCAGCTCAAATATTTTCGGACATGAAGATCCTCATGTTGCACAACTAATGTTGGAGCGTGGCGCGGATGCCAATGCACGAGACAAGGACCAGGCGACCCCGTTACATTTGGCGTCTTACCAGGCAATGCCAGTGACCGTACAGGTACTACTCGAACATGGCGCAGAAGCTGATGCGCGGAATGCAGACGGTCAGACCCCATTGCACCAAGTATCAAAGAGCTCATATGACTCCCATGTTGTCACTGTTGTGCAGCTATTGTTGGACCGTGTTGAAGTGGGGATACGCCGTTAATCCCTTCGACATGGTTAGGGTTTATGATGTCATTTCGGTGTGATGTCTACAATAACCCGACTCGTAATACCTAAGGCCGGGTAGCTCAGTTGGAAGAGCACGGAGATCTAATCCGGGGTCTTGGGTTCGATCCCCAAACTGGCCATGTACTTTTCCCCTATTTGAGGTCCCTTTTGATCGTTGTCCGGGGTGCTGCTTTGGGGTGGGTGGCGCCCCCTGGGACTTCATCATGGTAGCATTACCGCGGGGGACCCTATTGGGGAAAGTCATGGCCACGGGGAGATGTTGAAGTGGGGATACGCCGTTAATCCCTTCGACATGGTTAGGGTTTATGATGTCATTTCGGCGTGATGTCTACAATAACCCGACTCGTAATACCTAAGGCCGGGTAGCTCAGTTGGAAGAGCACGGAGATCTAATCCGGGGTCTTGGGTTCGATCCCCAAACTGGCCATGTACTTTTCCCCTATTTGAGGTCCCTTTCGATCGTTGTCCAGGGTGCTGCTTTGGGGTGGGTGAAGTCCCAGGCCCTATTGGGGAAAGTCATGGCCACGGGGAGATGTTGAAGTGGGGATATGTAACGCCACCACAGGGGCGTTAGGTACGACGTGTACCACGCTAAGTCAACGGGATCGGAAGAGCGCGAGCTGGTTAAGGCTCAGTTCTGTAACGCCACCACAGGGGCGTTAGGTACGACGTGTACCACGCTGAGTCAACGGGATCGGAAGAGCGCGAGCCGGCTAAGGCTCAGTTCGGTGATGCACAAGTATCACTCGGCTTCCCTGGAACCGAGGATAATAGTAGAGAGGCAAGGCTCAAGCGCAAAGGCGAGCGGAAGCGTAGACTCAAGCGCAAAGGCGAGTCGAGGGTCGTTCGTGAGGCAAAGACGATGTGGTATTACACAAGAAGTCAAGTCTACTGTACAAGCTAGGTAGAGCGCGACTTATATACCAGTACAGGATGTTTGTGAGTAACAAACATATGGCGCGATCGTGAGTCAGGAGTCCTAGAACGTAAACAAGGGAGAAACCACGTATAGCATGAGGGAATTCTGCGGGGTCACGCGGGCTTCAGAAATGGTCAGCGGACAATGAGAAGCGTACCACGACCTATCCTATCGCCGAGGCGCAAGGCGCAAAACAAGAATCAAGAGGTGCGAGTCATCGGGTCGTATCGTAATCGTACAGTTAAGTCAAAGGACAGAAATCGTAACATTACCCCCCCGTCAGAATCGAAGTCGCCACGACTTCGACTAGTCACTAGTATAAGCGTAGTCCTCCTCAGCAGGGATGTTAGCGGGTACGGGAGACGGAGTGCGGGGGCAAGTGTGACGGCGCAAGAACATAAAGCGTCCTCTCTCTCCACAGTCCCAGCACATCTCGTACATGGGGCATTTTATCTCTTCGTGCGTGGCGTCGTACCTCAGACACTTCCCGCACCACCGTGGACGAGAATCCGGGTCTATATGCGCTGGAGTCATGGGGGACAGGCGACGAATGAGACAAGCGTCGAGCTGATGAGCTCGACTCCCGCACCACTGGCACGGCTCCCTGGCCCGTCGTTCCGGGCACTGAGCCACCAGGTGCTCCGTCGACTTGCACTGGAAACACTTGCGCCTACGCCCGCCGCTCTCCCCATGGAGGCGGGGCATCTCGCTAGGCCCAGCGTCGCGGGGGGCGAGGGGAGTGTATTCTGGCGAGCCTCGGGGGCGCACGGGCTTCACGTGAAGCTCGGCGTATTTGTCGGCGATGAGAGGGATGGCCCGAGCGTACTGAAGACGCTTCCGGACCGAGGAGAAGTCCATATCGAGGTGGAACTGATCCCGCGTCAGTTCCGTCTTGAGGCGTCGGATGTCCGACTGACGGGTGCGGATGGCATCTCGACGCGTAAGGCATTCGCGGAGACGGGACACCTCGGCATGAAGGCGAGGTTGGCGAAGTTCAACAAGTACTTCATTGAGGACGATGGCGCGGGGATCATGGGGATGAAACATGTTGATCTGATTGTCTGTGATGTGTTGCGCCATATGGCCCGTGTACACCTCATTCAGGAATACCTGCGACGCGTAGCAGGGGTGACCCTTGCCCATGGTTCCGACGACCTCCTGGTAGTTGTGGCGATAATAAATATATCGCGCAGTTTGTTTAGCAGTTCCCGTCTCTCCGACTAAGAGGGGGAAGAACGTAGGGAGTGATGGGTCGTTGCGGAAGAAGGGGATGCCGGGGTCCTCATTCTCCTTGTCCTCCTCATCATCTAGGAGGGCAAGGGCGGGGTCGGGTTCGACGACGCGGGTCTGGGGAATGGGCGTGAACGTGTGATCCATCCCAGCGGGGAATGGCGGGCTGGGGATGTGAGCGGCGAGGACCGCGGGAGGCGATAGTGGTGGTGGAGGGGAGAGAGGGATAGTGAGCCCAGGTGGACGTGTGGGTGTGATGGGAACGTGGACAGTAACTGGCGTGTCGACGGAGTAGGCTATGACAAGAGGTGGTGATGACGGTGCGGGGGTTCAGAAGGATTGACGAGTGGTTCGGTTTCTTCAGTCAACTTAGCGAGAGCGGTAGTGGCAAGAGCCAGGACAGGGAGTGGAGGAGAGTCAGGGATTACAGAGTACGGCGTGCGACCCTCAGGTTCGGAGGGGACACCCAAGTCCTGTGAAGGCACGGTCAGATTTTTGAGAATAATCTCGACGGGGCGGCGGGTTTGGACAGTGGAAACAATGGGAGTAGTCGTCATGGTTAAGCAGAGGATAGCGGGGGTGAAGTGATGGTGCGGTCGAGGGGGGTGTGCTTTATATCTTTTGTCCAGCCCCTTCGGCGGTAGGATTTAGGCGATAGAAGTCGGCGATGAGATCAGGGGCGTGTCGAACGTTCTCAAGGGGTTCCCACGTGCTGTCGCTTATCGGGAAGCCCTTCCACTGGACAAGGAATTGAAGTTTGCGCCCTCGTCCGTGTGATCGGGATTGCAGGATGCGCTCCACTTCGAACTCTTCTTCTCCATCAATCAGGTCCGGAGGTGGGGCGCGTGAAGTTTATGCCATGCAACTCCGTCTCCTTATATGGCGTGAGGAGATTCGCATGGAAGACCGGGTGTATCTTCCACGTGTTTGGAAGCTCAAGTTCGTACGAAACATCCGAAAGGACCCGTTTCACTCGGAACGGGCCATGGCGTTTTGGGGCGAGCTTTGCGGTGGGGTAGAAGGTCCGGAGGTTTGTACCCTCTAACCAGACCATTGCGCCTTCTTGGTAAGGAATGAAGCGCGTCTTGCCCCTTTTTGCCATCAGTTCCTGCGCATGTTTGATACAGTCCTGCGCGTGTTGTCGTCTGCATCAGTGTTTTGACAGGTTACTTTCCTCACTGGTACCAGCTGGCCCCAGCTGGCCCCAGCTGGCCCCAGCTGGCCCCAGCTGGTACCAGCTGGTACAACCCCCAAAAGTTAGCCAAAGTTAGCAAGTTGACCAGTTGACAGGCCATGTCAAATCTTCAACAATCTCCTTACAGAGCGATGACCAGCCTGCTGACCAGTTCACAAGCTCAACAAGTTGATCAAAATGGCAATTAAGTGTCAGTCATATGATTGGTCATATGATTAGTCATCATATCTTTGACTGAATCACATCAGGTCACCAGCACACATATTTGCAGCAGCATAATAATAATAATAATAATAATAATAATAATAATAATAATAATAATAATAATAATAATAATAATAATAATAACATTTCATTGCAGTCATCATAACAATAACAATAATAATATTTAATTGGAATTAAATAAATACAAAGAACTAGTCTATAGGAAGAACGGCAGCGGCGCGGCAGGGTCGGGGTGGCAGTGTTGGCGGCGATTGGGTGGTCGTCGCAGGGCCATGGGGCAGTGGTTCGCGTGCCGTCGTGGCATCGTGGCGGGGTTCGCCCGTCGTGCTGGAGTGGCGTCGCAGCGGGTGCGGCTTGCGTGCTGCGAGCGCATAGCGTCCGCGACGGGCGTTTCGCACGGCGTCGTGACGTCATGGAGGACCTCACCTGGTCGCGGTCGCAGGGCCAAGGTTGTGGCGGAGACCGATGGCGTCGTGGGGTGGTGGTTCGCATGCCGTCGTGGCACCGCGGCGGGGTGAACCCGTCGCGCTGGGGTAGCATCGCGGCGGGGCGGCACGGTGCGGTGTCGTAGTGCGGCTTGCGTGCTGCGATCGCATGGCGTCCCAAAGCAAAGCAAAATGTAAAAATAAAATAAAAACCCGCACCTAAGACCAGATAGATACGTTGGCAGAAGTGCTCACGTCGGCTACGTTCTTCGCCTGGTCGCGGTCTTGGGCCGGGGTTGTGGCGGAGTATCGGTAGCGTCGTCGAGTGGCGGTTCACTTGCCATCGTGGCATGGTGGCGGGGTTCGCCCGTCGTGCTGGGGTAGCGTCGCGGCTTGCGTGTTGCGATCGCATGGCGCCGCAAAGCAAAGCAAAAAAGTAGAACACAACAAAGAACGCACCTAAGACCACATGGATACGTTGGCCGAAGCCCTGCTCACGCCGGCTACATCTTGTCGAGGTCGTGGGGATGGTACGTGCAACGGCGGCGGGTGTGGGTGGGAAGTCCTCGGAGAGTCCGCTAAGGTTAATGAGGAGCGCACCAATCATGCATCTAAACATTGAGGTGTGTCCCGGCGCGTGCAAACGCGATTTGCTGGGATGACGGGGACTACTCTGAGAAGAGGGGGGACGAGTGGGGAGGCGGTCTAGATGACGAGGTGGGTGGGTGGGGGGGGGATGAGGATGAGTAGGTTTGGTAGGTAAGCGCGTAAGCTCACCCGTGTCGAGAGGACGATTTGTTTGCCGCGCTAGCTGGTAGTCCTTCCAGGATCACCTTTCCGTCGTAAGTAGTGCACGACGCGAGCAAAGACAACGAAAGTTTCGGAAAGTGCGTTACGTGTAAGCGAACGCTCGATACAGCGCTGCCCGTGGCTGTTTCGACTGGAGCGTCTCACTTTTCTCGTCGCACACCACACCTATGCAACCGCTGAAACGTAAGATGGACGAGCTCCCAACCACCCCACAGAAGCTTAGGAAGATTCAACTGACCATCGGTGAGTACACTTCCGCAAAAATGTCACCAAGCCGAAGGTTGACTTGCGTAGTACCCGATTCTCTTGACATTCCTGCTACACCTCCCCCGTCGCCGCCCCCGCCGCCCCCGCCGTCCCCTGTCGGAGATGGAGTAGTGGTGGGTCTTGTGTTGGGTGTTGTCTCCCAGTCTTGACCGTTCTTACCCGATCGTTAGCGTGTGGAGCCTTCCTGCACATGTACCATATGCGTACGCAATCGCGGGTAACGGAAGGAGGAGGGTCGAGGGAATATTGGGTACCTGGTCGTGTTTATAGCAGACTCGTACATCATCGGCGCGGAATGCGTACGCGTATGCAAGCTTTTGCCCTTTCTGACTCCTCGTGAAGTGGGAAGACGACAGCGAGCGGTGCGGACTTGTGCAACGCAGGACAGGCGGTGGTAATCTGGATACGCCACGCCGTCGTCGGGCAAGAGGACGTACCTCGAACAGCCTTCTGCATATTCTTGCAGAGACGGCACGTCTCGGGCTTCAGCTTACCATCGGAAAATCGCTGGCCGTGGCTAGACTACACACGTCTCTTTGTCACCGCCGGGAGGAATGTACGATTTGAGAAATTCAGTGTAATACCGAAAATCCAATGATCATTTTGCACCTGTAGGTCATGTTAACGAGTACAACAACACTTTTGCTCAAAGTTATGTACGTACTGACGACTAGCCTCCCAAGATATTTATGTCTTGTCCGTGGCATCCTCCTCGTCGTTCTACCGAAGGGTGTCCTTTCGCATAGATATCATAACAATCGTGTTTTATTGGAGTTTTATCCCGTGCAGTGTCAGAAGCCTCTAGTGCGGACTCAGTGCAAGTCATAGTGCCATGGCCATGTTAGACGCCAGTGTTCGGTCAGCCGGCTACTTCGGGCCGACGTTAACGGCTAGCAAGGGGAGTAAACACCAACGTTTCAGTAGATAAGACACTATAGCAGGAGATACAATGATAGAGGTAAAGTGATGTGTATTTGAACAGCATTAGGAGTGACTGTTTTAGTTCTGCGTTACGCAGGGTGTGGCCTATTTAGATGGTCGTGGACTCCGACGAGAGGTTATTTACGCGTCAAGGGCTTTGCATTAGATATGACGGCGCTGGAAAGGTATGAAGCCGGAGTGTTTGGCAGCTTCAGCGCATCAACACCCTGAATCTTCCCGGCAGTGAGACATGCGTGCTGGTTATGAGATGGTGTATTAGTCGGGAAGACAAAGAACGAAGGGTGCCGGACCGGTTCCGGGATGTAGTTAAGCATAAAATCAACTGCAGTGAACTCTCGGCGTATAACGGGTAGCGTACCAAGTTCGATGTCTAGAGGGTTCCATTGTCAACTCTGTTGCACATGGAAGGTCTGTCACTGGCGGACATACCCAGTCCTCTTTCCCCCAGCACGAAGCGAGCCAACTAAGTCAAGGTTGCAGCAAATGGAGAAGGTAGTACGGCGATCAATTAACTCTACGCACTTGATCTCTTAGGGGTACTTTGCGACAGTGCGCGCCTGGACACCTGGACATTGTACTCGTCTGCTTTGCTGACCCGAGGAAGAAAATGGATAGGGTTGGGTAACTCATGTTCCATTCTGGTATATTGAGGACGTACAGAAGTTCTCCACATGAAGGTCTCGGCCTCTGTGTGAGTCGGCACAGTAGAGGAAGTCGACTATAGGTGGTGCCACGATCCGAGAAACACGCACCTAGAGTCAATCAACTGTAACTTAGCAAGAGGCACGACCCGCGCAGAGAAAAGGTAGTTTGTGTTGTTCGCGGTAAGGTAGGTGTCTCAAAGAGGCGGAAGCACATGTTCACGGCAAGGTAGAGAGTCTCAGAGAGGAAGCAGAAGCGCATGTCCGCCTAAGGGTCTCAGAAAGGAAGTTGACTGCAGGCGGTGCCACGATCCACGCACCTAATGCCAACAGACTGTTAGCAAGAGTCACGACATGCGCAGAGAGAGAAAAGCGGTCGATGATATTCACAGTAAGGCAGAGTGTCTCAGGGAGGAGGTGGAAGCGCATGCCCGCCTGAAGGGTCTCAGAAAGGAAGTTGACTACAGGTGGGTCACGATCCAAGAAACACGCACCTAATGCCAATCAACTGTAACTCAGCAAAGAGACACGACATGCGCAGAGAGAAAACGGTCAATGATGCTCACAGTAAGGTAGGTGTCCCAGAGGAGGCGGAAGCGCATGCCCGCCTGAAAGATCTCCCCTGAACAAAATGAGTCGGCACAATAGAGGAAATCGACTGAAGATGGCACCATGGCCCAAAAACCACGCACCTAATGCCAACCAACTGTAATTTAACAAGAGACATGACTTGCGCAGAGAGAAAGCCGTCGATGATGTTCACGGCAAGGTAGAGAGGAAGCGGAAGGTGAATCCACAAAAAAAAAGAGGAAGCGGAAGCGGAAGCGGATGTCCACCTAAATCTCTCCTGAATACGACGAGTCGGCGCAATAGAGGAAGTTGTCAGATGGTACCACGATCCAACAAACACGCACTTAATGCCAATAGACTGTAGGTTAACAGGAGACACGACATGCGCAGAGAGAATCGATCGATGATGTAAGGTAGAGTGTCTCGGGGAGGAGGCGGAAGCGCATGTCCACCTGAAGGACCTCCGACAGGAAGTTGACTACAGGCGGTGCCACGACCCAAGAAACATACCAACAGACTCTGAGCAAGAGACACGACACGAACAGAGAGAAAGCGGTCGATTATACTCACGGAAGGGTAGAATGTCTCAGGGAGGAGGCGGAAGCGCATGTCCGCCTGGAGGATCTCAGACAGGAAGTTGACTACAGGCAGTGCCAAGATCCAAGCAACACGTGCCTAATGCCAACAGACTGTTAGCAAGAGATACGAGACGCGCAGAGAGAAAGCGGTCGATGATGCTCACAGCAAGGCAGAGTGTCTCAGGGAAGCGGAAGCCCATGTGGGCCTATACCAACCAGTCGGTAAGGATACCACGCATCCTCCACGCGAGGTCCGTCTGGCTGTCCATATATTTTAGGTTGGGGAGAGTAGTTTGTTGTTCAGTGTTGGTACTTCGTCAAGTGATGAAGACTGTAGGAAAACAAGAGGGCACCTCTACGACCCCGATTGACCATCATAGGACCAGCAGCATCACCAACACCTAGGTCATCCCATTCGGCACCATTGGGAAAGGTTGACAGAGAATGATAAGAGCGAGGAAGAGGAAGAAAGCGAAAAACAAGCCCGAGACGAGGGTGTATGCGGCCTTGTTGGACGAGGCATGTTGAGACATTACCAAACGAGACGGAGATGAAAGTCCGCTTGGGGGGTTGTCGCAAAAATAAGGATACGTTTTAAGAATAGGTTATCATTGGTAATTTCTAGAGTTCAACGAAAGGCGATGCAAGCGATGGTGAAGTAGTAGTAGCCTCAGTCTGTCTGTAATTCATATTGATTGTATTGTTCGAGGTGCCCACCTCATCCCCGGTCTTCGTTTCTTCCCGAAGACTTTCATTTTTCTGACTCGCTACATGCTTTTCAGGCGTATTTTGTTAGTAGACATGCAGATCATCACATGTACGAGTTTTTAGGTACTTCATAATTTGACGAAAACACTGGCACGGTACTGTAAGGAACTGTTCGATATTCAGCATGTTCTGCGTGACCGAAGGCTATGCTGGCATTCAACGTACCAAGCGGACTTTGTTTCATCCCTCAACTGACTCATCCAACAAGGCTGCTTACACCTCACTGTCCTTCGCTTGCTTCCTCTTCCTCGCTCGTACTTCTCTTCAACCATTCAAAGGTGTCAAATGGGAAGACCTGGGTGCTGATAGATACTGAAGATGCTATGGTGGTTAGTTGGGGTTGTCGAGGTGCGCACTATTTTTCTCCTATGGTCTTATTCGCCTGCATTGAACATCAAATTACTCTCCCCCCCTGAACTATATGGACAGCTAAAAGGACCTCGCACGGAAGATGCGTGGTTGGTACAGGCCTGGATGTGCTTCCACTCCCCTGAGACGTTCTACCTTACTGTGAGCATCATCGACCGTTTATCTCTGCGCATGTCATGTCTCCTGCTTACCTACAATCCACTGGTATTAGGTACGTGTTTCTCGAATCATGGTGCCACCCATAGTCAACCTCCTGTCTGAGGTCCTTCTAGTAGATATGCGCTTCTGCATCCCTACCTTGCCGTAAACACCATCGACGCTTTCTCTCTCTCTGCGCATGTCGTGTCTCTTGCTGACTTACAGTTGGTTGGTATTAGGTGTGCGTTTCTCAGATCGTGGCACCACCTGTCGTCAACTTCCTTTTCTGAGATCCTTCCAGCGGATATGTGCTTCTGCTTCATCCTTGGGGCGCACTACCTTGCCGTGAACACCATCAACTTTCTCTCTGCGTGTCATGTCTCTTGCTGAGTTGCAGTTAGTTGGCATTAAGTGCGTGTTTCTCAGATCGTGGCACCACTTGTACTCAACTTCTTCTTTTGAGATCTTTCAGGTGGACATGTGCTTCTGCTGTCTCCACCCTGAGGCACTCTACCTTGCCGCGAACATCATCGACCGCTTTCTCTCTGTGCATGTAAAATCTCCTGCTGACCTATAATTCGTTGGTTTAGGTGTGTGTTTCTCGGATCGTGGCACCGCTTGTACTCAACTTTCTCTCCGAGATCTTTCAGACGGACATACGCCTCTGCCTCCTCCTGGGGTGAGACACTTTACCTTGCCGCGAACATTATCGACTGCTTTCTCTCCACGGGTGTCATGTTTCTTGCTAATGATCTGTCGGCAATATGGTGCGCGTTTGCTGGGTCGTGTAGTCGAATTCCTGTCTGAGGTCCTTCCTGGCAGACATGCGCTTCTGCCTCTTCCTGGGATACCCTACCTTGGTGTGAACATCATCTACCGCTTTCTGTCTGCGCATGTCGAATCTCCTGCTAACGTACAATCCGTTGGTATTGGGTGCGTGTTTCTCGGATCATGGTACCACCCGTAGTCAACTTCCTTGTTGAGATCCTTCTAGCGGATATGCTCTTCTGCCCTCCTCCCTGGGACACCCTCGCCGTGAACATTGTCGACCGCTTTCCCTCCGCGCATGTCGTGTCTAATGCTAACTTACGGTCCGTTGGAATTAGGTGCGTGTTTGTTAGATCATGTAAGCCAACTTTCTGCCTGAGATACTTCAGGCAGACACGCGCTTCTACCTCCCTAATGCATTCACCTTGCCGTGAACATCATTGACCGCTTTCTCTCTGCAGGTGTCGTGTCTCTTGTAAGTTACAGTTGGTTGGCATTTGGTGCGTGTTTCTCGGTCGTGGCACCATTTGCGGTCAACTTCTCTACTGCGCCGACTCATCATATACAGAGGCCGAGAAGTACACCGCTGTCAATACCCAACGTCGTCGACGTCACTGCTGCCGAAGCCCTCCCCAGGGTGGAACCAAAACTACGCCACTGCCGCCGCTGGAGAGCCAATGTGACACCACGCCTATAAAGCGACGATGCAGCCACGGCGGGGTGCGCGCTAATGCCGGTTTTCCAGCAACGACCAAGACAACAACACAGCAAAGTCGACCATTATGACAACGGCAATGACGAGGCGACACCAAGGCAATCGGAAGAACGACGATCGCAGCGATGACAACCGCGGTGGATTGAAGGCAACTGCGATAACGACGGTGGTGGGGATGAGGACGACGACGGCGGTGGTGGCGGCAATGGCAATGGCAATGGCAACGACGGTGATGAGCGGCGGTGACAGCGGATGGTGGTGACAACAGCAGCCGATGAGCCGCTCCGCTACTCTGTTAGTTTTTAGTTGTATTATGTAGCCGCTGTGAAATGTGATTTTATTTATTGGTTTTTCTATTGGTTTCTTGTGTGAATAGTTTATCATGATTATTGACTGTATAATACATGATATAAGCAAACTATACAAATTCGGATTCAAAACATTATTTCAAAAACATTATTTCATACAAGGTCAATTGGAAAAACACAGGAAAAACCTGAAGACCCTTGATTAGTAAAGAGTTAGTAAAAAACTTTCCAACTTTCCAACTTGCACAACTTGCACAACTTGTGCTGGCCAACTTGTGATACTTGTGGTGCTTTCTTACTGGTACACCAGTAAAAAGTTGCACAATCCCTGGCAGCCACCTGTGTTCTTGCTGATGTGATGACCATGTCTTCTAAGCGTTGTTCTACGGATGGGGATGCCGTTGGTTTTGGCGTCCACATGGTACGTGGTTCCCATCCCATGATGAGCGAGAAGGGCGATTCTTTTGTAGTTGCGTTTGGCCAGGCGTTATGCGCGAATTGGGCGACTGGTAAGGCTTCCGCCCAATTGTCCTGCTGCACGTTGCTCCAGTGTCGAAGGTATTGCTCCAACCACTGGTTTGTTCGTTCTGACTGTCCATCGGTTTGAGGGTGGTAAGCGGAAGATATATTCTGGCGGATGCCCAGAACTTTACAGAGATTGGTCATAAAGGCGGAGGTGAAACGGGGGTCTCGGTCCGTGATGATCTTCCGGGGGATGCCATAGTGAGGGTATACGTGATGGAGGTAGAGGCGTGCCACTCCTTCTGCTGTGATCGACTCGTTACATGGGATAAAGATTGAGGCCTTCGAGCAATCGTGGTCTGTGATGGTGAGTATGGAGTCGTATCCGTCTGACGGAGGGAGTTTGGTAATGAAGTCCATGGCGACGACCTCAAATGGTTCTGCGTTTGGGTCTGTGGTGATAGGGAATAGGTGTGGTTTCTGACGGTGAGGGTTGATTTTGTTCGCCTGGCATACCACGCATCCTTTGACATAGTCCTCTATGTCTTTGCGCATGTTGGGCCACCAGTAGTCGCGTCGTAATAATTCGTAAGTGTTTGCGATTCCTGGGTGTCCCATGGCAGGCGTGTCGTGGAAAAAGGTGATTACCCCCCGTTTAAGATCGTTGTTGCCCACGACAACTAAGGCGTCGTTCTTCCACCACAGCCCCCCCACCTTTTTCAGATTGTGGGGTTCGACCCATCGCAATACGTCCTTTTCGTCGAGGTTTTGCGATATCTGGGTCCAGATGTCCATGTCGTGCATAGACATCTCCGTCGCTCGAAGGAAGCGTTCTGCAGGGAGGACGATAATGTCGTTGTTGTCCTCTTCGTGTGCTGCGTAGTCTGCTCTTCGCGATAAGGCGTCCGCGCGACTATTCCTGACTCCGGAGACGTGCTTCAGGAGGAAGTCGTACTCTGAGAGCTCCAGGAATTCGCGCGCGACTCGTCTACTGATCTTTCTTGGTTCTTTCCAATACTGGAGATTGGCGTGGTCGGTGTGGATGATGATTTTATGGGGGGAACCGACGAGGTAGGTACGCCATGCTCGGAGGGCTTTAACCACTGCCAATAACTCTCTGTCGTAGATATCGTAGTTGCGTTCCGCTTGACTGAAGGACTCGGAATGGAACGCGACGGGATGTAGCTTTTGATCCGAGCCGAGCTGATTAAGTACGGCTCCGATGGCGACATTAGACGCGTCGACCTCCAATTCAAATGGCTTTGTGAGGTCGGGGAATAATAATGTGGGTTCGCGCTGTATGCTGCGCTTGACATTGTCGAATGCGTCTTGTTCTCGTTGCCCCCAGTGCCACGGGGTGTCCTTACGGGTTAAGTCGTGTAGCGGTCGTGCAAGTGCGGAGAAGCCTCGGATGAACCGTCTGTAAAAGTTACAGAACCCAAGAAATGCCCATACTTCACGAAGACTTCTCGGGGCCAGCCATTCTCGGATACCCCGCACTTTAACGGGGTCCATCCGTAAGTTCCCATGGCCTATGATTAATCCGAGGTATTCGACTTTGAGCACCTCGAATTCGCACTTTTCTGGTTTGATGTAGAGGTCGTGTTCTTCGCATAAGCGGAGAACCTCGTGTACTACGGTGCGATGATGGGGATAATCGAGAGGTGTGGCGATGAGGATGTCGTCCATGTAGACGATTACTTCGTTTGTAAGAGTGAGAGGTCGGAACGTATCGTCCATCAGTGCTTGGAATGTGGCGGGGGAGTTGGTAAGTCCGAAATACATAACGAGGGGTTCGTACAACCCCTGATTGGTTTTGAAAGCGGCTTTCCACTCGTCTCCCAACTTAATTCGCACGTTGTTATATCCCCACTTGACGTCGAGCTTCGTGTATAGGCGCGCATCACGTATTCGATCGACGAGCTCTGGGATCAAAGGGAGTGGGTAGTGGTTGCGAACCGTGAGTTCGTTCAGTCGTCTATAATCTTGGACGGGGCGGAGTTTGCCGTCCTTCTTTTTGATGAAGAAAAAGGGGGATGCATAAGGCAATTTAGACGAACGGATATATCCCTTTGCAAGTTGTTCGTTGAGGAACGTGGTCAGGGCTTCTTGTTCGTTCTGTGCGAGCGGGTAGACTTTACAGTCTAGTGAGGCGGGGGCGTTTGGGAGAAGGTCTATGGCATGGTCCCAGGGGCGAGAAGGGGGGAATCGATGTGACGCTTCTTCGTCGAAGATTTTTCGATGGCGTCGGTACTCCTCCGGGATCATCTCCTCGAACGTCCGCTCCTTCTTTTTCGCTGCTTCCTGCTGCACCAGCTCGGAAGCCGTGGTAGTTTTTCTCAAAAATGCGATCTGGGGCTCCCGCTCATCATCCATAAGCTGCTCCCACGCTTCCTCGTCAAGTTCATACGTCTCCAACGCCCGGATGGAGGCTTCCATGGGCGTGGCTTCGTCTGACAAGTGAAGACTCGAGACTACGACCGGCTGGAACTCTTCGTTCAGCGTCGCGTCTCCCCACTTGATTGTGGGCTCAAAGGCCATGAACCAAGGGTATCCTAGGATCACTTCGTCCCTTCCCAGGTTTGTGACCAAGAAGCGAAGCGTCCTTTCTTCCTTTCCTGTTCGTACGGTGAGATCCGTGTATTGCGTGATCGCGCCATCTTGATTATGGGTGCCGTCTACGTTCCAAATGCGGATAGGGTGAGTCACTTCCCGTGTTCCGATTTGGAGTCGTTTCAAGAGTGAGGAGCATATGAAATTGTCGGTGGCTCCTGAGTCAATGAGGACTTGTCGTTCGGCCGTTGCGTGTGCAGATTTGAATAATACTGGAATTCGCATGGATCGGTATCTGCTAGTGTACACGTTTAGGTTTAATGCTCTAGCCCAGGCCGCCGGGTTCAAGCGTCGAGAAAATCCTCTCGTCCGAATAACTTTTCTACCATGAGGTCCCGTACCTCCTGGGTCTGTGCTTTCATCGCTGCGATCTGTAGATCCGCCTGCTCTTCATTCGATAGTACGCGACTAGACTGTATGGCGAAAGAAGAGACGGCGGGAGTTGGTATACTTGAACTCGTGGAAGCCGCGGTTGATGATCGTGGGGGCATGGAGGGTGGCGCCATGGCAGACGTAGTGGCAGCCACTCGCACGCCCTTTTGAGGACAGTTACGCGAGATGTGTCCTTGCGCTTGGCATCTAAAACATCTTCCCTCCTTCTGAAGGCGGGCTTTGTCGGTATCGGTGAGGGCCACGGAGGCTCTGGCGTGCCCAACATCCATGGCGTTGGGGTCGCGTGTTCCTTTGAGGGCTTGCACCCACTGCTCTCGGCTTTGGCCACCCTTTTTCCGCTGGGGTTTTCCTTTGCCAAGGCGGTCCTTAAGAATAAGATATTCAGCCTGCTGCAATCGGGCGGCCGCCTTCCACTGCTCCCAGTTGACAGGGTGCTGGAAGCGGACAGCGTTGACTACTAACTGGTTCGGTAGTCCGTCTTGGAACAACTCCAATGTTGTGGCTTTGTCAGGGTTGTACCCTGCCTTCGTGACGAGGTTCTGGAAGGTTGCGACGTATGTGTCGATGTCTCCTCCCTTCATCGTGAGGGTTTGGAGTGCTTTGCATGCGTTGGTCTGTTCGGATGTGTCGGTGTAGGCCTGTACGAACCGGTCTCTGACGGTGGTCCATAAGACTTCGTTTTGTCGGAGGACTCCTGCTGCGATCTGATCTTCCAGCCATTGTGCCTGTTCATCGACCCAGTCGTTTACTAATGGGCCTCGGATGTATGACAGGAAGGTCATGGCTCGCAAGGCCGGGATTGACAGCTGGTCGATGGTGGGATTCATTTCCTTGTAGAGTCGAAATGCTCGCAAGAAGGCTGTTACGTCTACCACGGACGTTTGCCTGACTTAGGCCTCGGTTGATGCGGCGATCCTAAACGATCGGTAGAAGAGACGATTGGTGATGGAGTCTGGGTACTCAGCTGGATGAGGGGCTAGATCCCCGTTCAAGGCAATAAACGCGTGGAGGTCCTCCTCTTGAGGGACGTCAACTGGGGGTTCGTTCAGAGGGACGATTGTCCTCCAAGAAGGGTGATCGACGATGTAAATGTAACCGTAAGGCTTGGCGACTCGTTCGTTGTGATAGAGGAACACGCGATGATATACGGATCCAAGGGGATATGCGTCCACTGCCCACAGAGGGGAACTCGGGATGAGCTCACGGGGATCCCTGGTCTAAAGGGATATGCCGGAGGCGACTCACTTCGCAGGGAGGAGAGTCCGAAGGAAGAGGAGACAATAGAGATGGTGGTATTGAAGAAGACCAAGATGGCGATCCTGGTCTTCCACGGCTACTACTTATACAGATACTCGCGGGCTTTCAAGCGCCGCTCCAAACTATCCTAGCCAATAGCGTAAGTAGAGCAAACCCTAATACAACTATCCTAGGAATGAGTCACATCGAGTCATGATCCGATCCGTTATCGTACACAATCACCTGCGCCGGAGCTTACCCAGCTGACTGATCCAATAAGTCCATGACAATATACTGCTGACGTGGTGTCATTCCCGAGCGTCAGTGTTCACTTCCGGGCCGAACGTAACAAAGGCCTTGCTTTCGTCCCTAATTCCGGTGAACTCGGGAGGAGGGTTTCCTCCCAGTCGTCCGTTTCCTCCGGGGGCTGGCGCTGCTGGCGCGGCTCCTCCTGGCGCGGCGCCACCGCCACTGCCACCGCCACCGCCTCCACCACCACCACCGCCACCGCTACCGGATGGTACTGGTGCGCTACCACTGGGCGGGTTGGGTGCTCCTCCTCCTCCAGTGCTCCCGCTGGTGAGGGTTGTACTAGCTGAAGCTTGTTGGGTTTGGGACATGGCGTGAGTTTGGAAATGTGTCGTTGGGTTGGGCAGGTTCGTTGTGGGTATGGAGACACTAGGTGATGGGGAGTCGTCGTCGATGGCAATACCAGGAGTTGTTTGAGTCGCAAGGGGTCCAACTCCAAGTGCCTGAGGTACTATGCTGATAGTGTACCACTGGCCTTTCTTTGCGGAGTAATCAATGTATGCCCACTGTCGTAGTTCTTCGAGATAGTGAACCTGTCGATACTTCTGGGTGTTAGGGTGGAAGAGAAAGTATCCTTCCACTCCTTCGTGCTCCTTCCAGACGACGGCTCCTTTGACTTTATCGGAAAGCTCGTCGTCACTATATCTGTCGATGTATTCTGCCTGAAACTGGGATCTGGCGTGACTATGAAGGTTCGCCACTGTGAGAGACTTGACTTAATGTAACGCCACCACAGGGGCGTTAGGTACGACGTGTACCACGCTGAGTCAACGGGATCGGAAGAGCGCGAGCCGGCTAAGGCTCAGTTCGGTGATGCACAAGTATCACTCGGCTTCCCTGGAACCGAGGATAATAGTAGAGAGGCAAGGCTCAAGCGCAAAGGCGAGCGGAAGCGTAGACTCAAGTGCAAAGGCGAGTCGAGGGTCGTTCGTGAGGCAAAGACGATGTGGTATTACACAAGAAGTCAAGTCTACCGTACAAGCTAGGTAGAGCGCGACTTATATACCAGTACAGGATGTTTGTGAGTAACAAACATATGGCGCGATCGTGAGTCAGGAGTCCTAGAACGTAAACAAAGGGAGAAACCACGTATAGTATGAGGGAATTCCGCGGGGTCACGCGGGCTTCAGAAATGGTCAGCGGACAATGAGAAGCGTACCACGACCTATCCTATCGCCGAGGCGCAAGGCGCAAAACAAGAATCAAGAGGTGCGAGTCATCGGGTCGTATCGTAATCGTACAGTTAAGTCAAAGGACAGAAATCGTAACACTTATCGTCAGTCCCGATAAGTCAAGTTGGAGAGCATTCGAACGCTCACCGAATATTTCCGTGTCATCTAACCCGGCGATATTCATGATCGGTTGTGCGCTGCCAGAAGGCTGCTGCGACATATCGATATCGACATCAGAGTCATACTCCTCGTCCATGAATTTTTCGATACGGGGACGCATCTGCACGTCAATCTCGGCAAAGCGCTGCTCGAGCGTCTTTACGGTCTGGACTGTAGCGGGTACATCCAGCCGTTCAGCGAGCGTCAATGCCTTATTGACGGAAGGGAAGAAGCCGGGGGTCCTCTGAGGTGAGGAGGATTCGACTTCGATCCGCGTAGAGACACCAGATGACCCAATATGAGTCACCTTGTGGGAAGTAGGAGGGGCTAATGCGGCGACAGAAGCAATATGCGAGTGCTGTGGAGCACGGGCAGGTGCCTTGCCTTTCCCTTTGCCTTTGCCTCTTCCGGAACCACGTCCTCCGCGCTGCCTAAAAGGCTGCTGCTGATTGGACGGGCCGGGAGCGCTAGGCTGCTGCGACATACCCTGCTTCGAAAAGCGAGGGTCGGTGCGCTTCCGTTTAACGGCAGAAAGCTTCTGCGCGTTATGAACGGCCTTATGCTGTCCTCGATTAGTCTCAGTCTCATACTGGCTTTCAACACAAGCCGAGACTGTATCGAGCTTAAGATCTGCAATGGGAAGGTTGTTGCACATGACAGGGATAAGGTGCTCCCATTTCTGGGGCAAAGCGGACATGGCAATTAGAGCCTGCAGCTGAGGCTTGATGGCAAGTGTGGTGGCGGCAGCACCAGTTCCGATAGTAACGGAACCAAGACGAGAGAAGGTGGCAGCCATCTTCTCGAATTGAGGGGCAGGGTGCTGATTAGAATTGAAGCGAATAGAGATCGCTTCCTTGAAGTCTTTGTAGATGCGGGGCATAGATACCGCACCGTACCGGTCTTTTACGGAGTCCCAGAGCGCCTGGGAAGTGTTCCCAGTGACAGCCTGCTGTATAGCGGGTGAAAGGCGGAGGGTGAGATTACCCCTAGCCATCTCATCGCTTCGATCCCAAGCTGGCTGTTCAGCAGCAGCAGCGGGACGAGCGATGGTACCAGCGACAAAGCCCCAAAGTCCTTGGGACATAAAGAACGCGGTCATCTGCTGAGACCAAGTGGCCCAATTAGAGCCATCGAAGACGGGGACAAGCTGAGTGAGTTGAGAGGACATAGTTTTGATAGATCTGTTGGCTTTGAGAACGTCAGCATTGCATTATTATAATAACAATACTGAGTGAATCAAAAAGAATTGCCAACGCCAGAGCACGGCTAATAGCAATACAATGCGTGACAATAGCCCAATATTAGGCTGTTTCCAACAGAATGGGCAGCGCCCATCTTGACATTTGGATCACAAATGCCATGCGTCGGACTATCCTGCTCGACGTCACCCCAAGGTTGAGCTATTCGACACTCCAAGATTAATTGGAGCCGTAATAGAGCCTTGTTTAGTTAGGCGATTGGCCAAGTCTGTGTACTCCTCAAGAGCACAATACTGAGCTCGCTATTGACCAGGGAGCCTCCTTGAGTCTAGTGCCTACAACCGCACGAGTACCTCTTTGCAAAGGTAACAACGTGGTGGGCGATGACCACAAGGCGCAACTCTATCAAAGAGTGCGACGGCAAACCCTGTAGCAGGGCCCATAACCTGTTGCGCAGCAATGCACGCAGCTAACAGGAATGGTGTTCTCACCTTTGAGTAGGTTGAGAGACTGCAAGAGTGGAGAGGGCGCACAAGTGAGAAAGAGAGTGAATGTCTATTCGCCTCCCTCCCCATAGGAGGGTTTTTATACTCTATGGTCCTACCCTGACCATTTGCGTAAAAGTGATGAGTACAGGCGTCCACAATATCGCGTTTTTACACACGCCTGATGTAAACTACCACTTCGAGATAGGCATAGGGCTTCTCTCACTTGGAGGGCGTATTGCGCCCGTTTGTAGTACGTATCCCAACTACTGTAATAGGTAAACATACTACCGTAATGTCGTAACTGCTATAGATAAGGTCCTTACGTACTTATCACGTTCCAACACGTCCTTCCACGTGAGTTTGTTGAGTGCTCGTGCGTACGTGGCGAAACCGTGAATGAAGAGGCGGTAAAAATTGCAGAAGCCCAAGAAAGAGCATACGTCGCGTACCTTTGTGGGGGTGGGCCAGTTGCATATGCCTGCAATTTTGACGGGGTCCATGCGAGTTACCCCCTTTTCAAGGATTACCCCCAGGTAATCCATTCGCGGTTGGTGGAATTGGCATTTCTCCAGCTTGAAGTAGAGGTCGTGGTCAAGTGCGATTTGTAAGACTGCGCTGACGGCGTCGATGTGGGCCTGTAACCCTGCTTCTTCGCTTGTGGCTATGCCGATGTCATCCATGTACACTCGTATGATCGTTCCACGAGTTTCGTAGTAGGGGATAATGTTGCCGAATATGTCGTTCATCATGTTCTGGAAGGTGGCTGGGGAGTTGGTGAGTCCGAAATACATAACGAGGGGTTCGAAGAGTCCGTATTTTGTTTTGAAAGCGGCTTTGGGCTCGTCGCCTTCCTTGACTCGTATGTTGTTGTATCCCCATCTCACGTCGAGTTTGGTGTAGATACGCCCGTTCCCCAAGTCGTTGATGAGTTCCGACATGAGGGGTAGTGGGTATTGGTTACGTACTGTGCAGGCGTTAATCTTCCTATAGTCTTGGACCGGTCGTAGTTTGCCATCTTTCTTTTTGATGAAAAAGAATGATGACGCGTATGGTGACTTGGAGGGTCGTATATAGCCCATCTTGAGTTGTTCGTCCAGCCATTTGCGTAGTTGATCGTCTTCGTCTTGCGACATAGGGTAGACTTTGCAGTCGATGCTGGCTGGGGTTCCCGGTTTGAACTCGATCGCGTGGTCCCAGGGTCGCGATGGCGGAAATCGATGGGATGCTTCTTCGTTGAAGATCTTCGCGAACCTTTGATATGGTTCGGGGAGGACTGCCGCTACGGTATTCTGGTTTGCTGCAATAGCTAGTTCGGTGGCCGTGGTGCGTATCTGGCATTCTTCCTCTAGTTCCTGGACAATGTCCTCTGCTTCGTTTTGGGTGATGGCACCAGCAATGGTAGTCTGCGACTCCGTCGGGTTGATTGATCGGAGTACCACGGGTAGTGCGCCTTCGTGGATGGTAGCATGGGCCCAGCTGATAGTGGGTTCATACATTGCAAGCCAGGGATATCCGAGGACTAAGTCTTCGTTGCCGATGTCCGTTACCAGGAACCTCATGACTTTGTTAATTCCCTTGGTTTGGACGTCGAGGTCGACGAAGTGAGTAATTGACCCAGCTTTGTTTTCGGTGTTATCTATATTCCATATTTTCTTTGGGCGCTCAAGAGCTTGTAGCCCGAGACCCATTCGTTTTGCGAACGTGGGTCTTATAAAGTTGTCGGTGGCACCCGAGTCAACGAGTCCTCTTATGTCAGCCATGGAGTAATTGGTGCGAATCGAGACTGGAATTCGGAGCGAACGGTAGCGAGTCATGATTACAGAATTACAATTAACTGCCCTCACCCAGGCCGATGGGTTTAGGCGTCCTGAAAACCCTCTTGGGTCCATAGGTCCTTGAATATGAGGTCTTTTACCTCGTCACTAGCCCCTCTGATGGTATCCATCCAGCCTTTTGCTTGTTCTTCGGGGGTTGCTTCGGCACAGCGCGCGGTAGTTGACTCCTGACTGTAGTAGTCGGTGTCTGCGCTTCGGCTAGTGCTGGCACGTGGCTGGTACGGCTGCCTTGGCTTCCTGGGTCGCGTACAATCCCGTGAGAAGTGGCCGGGGTTGTTACAGTTGTAACAAATGACTTCCCTCATGTCGCGGCGTTGCCCGCCTCCTCTTGCTTGTCCTGGGCCTCCTCTGGGTGGGAATGGCGGTCGTTGATAGTTCCCCCTGTTGGGATCCCCTACTTCCGCGAGTCGAGCGCGGGTTCGGTCCGCCGAAGTATCCATCACGTTTGGGTCATGGCGCGGTGGTGGGAATCATGGTGGCACCCATTGTGGGGCGTAGTTGCGTGGTTGGTTTAGCCGGGTTTGGGGTGTACTTCGTGGGGTGGTTGTGCTGAGACCCATTCTTGCGCGTAAGTGAATGTACTGTTTTTGTTGGCGCAGGGCAGCATCCTTCCATTCGTTAAAGGTTTGAGGGTCGTCGAGTTCGTAGATCTTCGTGAACAGGGCCCTTGGGAGTCCCGCCGTGAATCGATCCAGCGTTTGGCGGTCATTGAGTCGGTAGTCAGCTTTCCGCGCAAGCTGTTCGAAGTTGGTGACGTACGAATCGATGTCATCTCCTATCATTTTGAATCTTTTGGCCAGCGTGGCCTGCGCTTGCTCTTGCTCCAGTATGTTGGAGAATCGGTCTGAGAATCCGGCTGTTAGGGTGTCCCATAAGAATGGGTTGTATCGGTTTCGTCTGTGGTGCAGTTCGTTGTTGAGCCACTGCAGAAATCCGAGTGTCCAGTTGGACACTTGTGGCCCTTTGATGAATCCCAGAAACAGTAGACACTGTCGGTAGACGTTGGTCATAATTGGTGCTTCTGCGTTTTGTCCCCAGTAGATGTGCCACTGGGTGAGGAATGATTCATACTCATCTCTGTTTCCGTTGAATATGTTGGGGGGTTCCCCTATCAGCTTGTCTGTTCCGTGCGGGGCCCCTAGCGGAGGTCCCGCCGCTGGTGGGGGTGGTGGAGGTCCTCCTCCAAAGGGGTGTCCACCTCCTCCTCCTCCGAATTGCGGTGGTCTTCCTCCGCCTCCTCCTCCTGGTGGGCCTTGTCCGAAGTTCCCTCCTGGTCGTCTTGGTGGTGGGTGTCCCCCTGCGCCTGGTGGTGGGTCCGGCATGTCCGGTCCTACCGCTCTAAAGATTGCTGCGTCATCTGCGGTCATGCGGTGTCCCGTGGTTGGGTTGATGGGCCGTAAGTGGGCCTCCGCTTCTTCTGCGATTCTTCGTGCCTCCTCAATTGCGAGTTCTTCTTGCGCAACTGTGACGGTTGCCATTTCTGGGGGGTGTATGTTGATGGTTTCGGGTTCGTTAATGTGCAGTGACTCAGCTGTTTGTACTACGTCTTCGATATCCGATTCGTTATCGTTGGTTTCTTCGTCGTCTCCGCTTGTTTCTGATGGGGCCGGGGTTCTGGGTTCTGATGTACTGGGTTCCTCTTCTGGTTGTCCGTCGATGCGTCCCCACTGTTCTCGGGTTGGTAGGTTTCTAGCGTCGATGTCGCAGTTGTAGTTTCTTCCTGCGGGTCGTATTGCGTCGTATCGATTGTCTATGGGGTTCCACGTAATTTCTACCCAGCACAAGTTATCGAAATTGAACTCAACGGGGTGGTATCGGGTTGGCCCCGATGCAAAATCTACGAAGTAGCCGGTCTCTCCCCGGTCCTCTCTCCACCTGGCAGCTCCTAGGAATTGTTCTGGTACATTACGATCTCCCCTGCGTTTGAGGGAGTAGGTTTGGAAGTTTCTCCACTGTTCTCGAGTTGTGAACGCCACGATGAAGGGATCTTGGTCTTAATGTAACGCCACCACTGGCGTTAGTCCGACTTGGACTGCGAAAGGACGTTCACGACTTAGCGGAATAGTTCCTCGAGGTCACGTGACCCGTTGATCATGGGATACACGGCGCTTATGTAATGCACGTGATCACTGTACACACTAGGGCGGATCGCGCCACTAGGTAATCCGATGACCGATGAAGTCGACCTGCGCGAAGGGGCAGGCGAGACACGCGTAATAGAGACGAGAGAAGAGAGTGGTGATTGAAGAAGACCAAGATGGCATATCTTGGTCTTATCGAGCCACTATTTATACATCTACGAGGCAGCTTTAAAGCTCCTCTCCAATCCGTACGACGAATAGCTAAAGTAGCTCGAACCCTACTATCGCTATCCTAGTTGTGAGTCATGCCACACCGGCATGTGATTGTACTACTTCGCTGACTGATCCACTTGTCCATGACACATTACTCCTTACTAACGAGGCCATGTCCATAAGTAAGAGTCCACTTCGAGCGTACCGTGACAACAATGTCAAACGCAGCATCGAGCACGAACCCATATTATTATTCCCCGATCTCACAAAGCCATTCGAATTAGAGGTCAATGCGTCAAATGTTGCCATCGGAGCCGTGCTTAATCAGCTTGGCCCGGACCAAAAGCTACACCCCGTCGCATTCCATTCTGAATCCTTCAGTCAAGCGGAATGCAACTATGATATTTACGATAGAGAATTGCTGGCAGTGGTCAAAGCCCTACGAACATGGCGCACTTACCTTGTCGGTTCCCCCCATAAGATCATCATTCACACCGACCACGCCAATCTTCAGTATTGGAAGGAACCGAGGAAGATCAGCAGACGAGTCGCGCGCGAATTCCTAGAACTCTCGGAGTACGATTTCCTCTTAAAACACATCTCCGGAGTTAGAAATAGTCGCGCAGATGCCTTGTCGCGAAGGGCGGACTACGCAGCACACGAAGAGGACAACAATGATGTTATTGTCCTCCCCGCGGAACGTTTCCTTCGAGCAACGGAAATGTCCATGCACGACATGGACATTTGGACCCAGATATCGCAAAACCTTGATGAGAAGGACGTACTGCGATGGGTCGAGCCCCACAACCTGAAGAAGGTGGGGGGGCTGTGGTGGAAGAACGACGCATTAGTTGTCGTGGGCAACAACGACCTTAAACGGGGGGTAATCACCTTTTTCCACGACACGCCTGCCATGGGACACCTGGGAATCGCAAACACTTACGAGTTACTACAACGCGACTACTGGTGGCCCAACATGCGCAAAGACGTAGAAGACTATGTCAAAGGATGCGCGACATGCCAGGCAAACAAGGTCAACCCTCACTGTCAAAAACCACACCTATTCCCCATCACCACAGACCTGAACGCTGAACCATTTGAGGTCGTCGCCATGGACTTCATCACCAAACTCCCTCCGTCAGACGGATACGACTCCATACTTACTGTCACGGACCACGACTGCTCGAAAGCTTCCATCTTCATCCCGTGCAACGAGTCGATCACAGCAGAAGGGGTGGCATGCCTCTACCTCCACCATGTATATCCCCACTACAGCATCCCCCGAAAGATTATCACAGACCGAGACCCCCGATTCACATCTGCATTTATGACCAATCTTTGCAAGGTCCTCGGAATCCGCCAAAACATATTGTCTGCCTACCACCCTCAAACGGATGGACAGTCGGAGCGGACGAACCAATGGCTGGAGCAGTACCTTCGGCACTGGAGCAATGTGCAGCAGGACAACTGGGCCGAGGCCTTACCGGTTGCCCAATTCGCGCACAATGCTTGGCCTAACACGACCACGAAGGAGTCGCCCTTCTCGCTTATCATGGGGTGGGAGCCACATACCATGTGGACACCAAAACCCACATCATCCCCATCCGTCGAACAGCGCCTAGAAGATATGGTCATCAGACGACAGCACGTGCAGGACTGCATCAAGCACGCACAAGAACTGATGGCAAAGAGGGGTAAAACGCGCTTCATTCCTTATCAAGAAGGCGCAATAGTCTGGTTGGAAGGCACGAACCTCCGGACCTTCTACCCCACCGCAAAGCTCGCCCCAAAATGCCACAGCCCGTTCCGAGTGAAACGCGTCCTTTCTGATGTCTCATACGAACTAGAACTTCCGAGCACGTGGAAGATACACCCAGTCTTCCATGCGAATCTCCTGACACCATATAAGGAGACGGAACTACACGGCGCAAACTTCACGCGCCCACCCCCTGATCTGATCGATGGAGAAGAAGAGTTCGAAGTGGAGCGCATCCTGCAGTCCCGATCACACAGACGAGGGCGCAAACTCCAATTCCTTGTCCAGTGGAAGGGCTTCCCAATAAGCGATAGCACGTGGGAGCCCTTTGAGAATGTTCGACACGCACCCAACCTCGTCGCTGACTTCTATCGCCTAAATCCTACCGCCGAAGGGGCTGGACGAAAGATATAAGAATGCACCACGCTGACACCACAACCGCCCCATCCCCCTTCTTCCATCCTATCATGACTACCACCCCGATTATCTCTACTATTCAAACCCGCCGCCCAGTTGAGATCGTTCTCAAGAATCTAACCGTTCCTTCACAGGACATGGGTGTCCCCTCCGAACCAGAGGGTCATACGCCGTACTCTGTAATCCCCGACTCTCCCCCTATCCCTGTACTTGTGCTCACCGTTTCTGCCCTAGTCTCACTGGCAGAAGAATCCATGCTGGTCACTGGGGCGACCGAAAATCCCCCGACTCTAGTTGTCCCCTCCTCCGTCGATACACCAGTCACCATCCACGTCCCCACCACGCCCACTTATCCACCTGAGGCCATCGCCCCTATCACCCCACCGCCGCCATTGTCCCCTCCCGCCATCCTCGCCACTCACATCCCGATCCCACCATTCCCTGCCGGGATGGACCACACCTTCACGCCAATCCCTCAGACCCGTGTAGTAGAACCTGACCCCACCTTAGCCCTCCTCGACGACGAAGAGGATAAGGAAAATGAAGACCCCGGCATCCCATTCTTTCCTAATGACCCTATCTCGCCCACCTTCTTCCCGCTTCTCGTTGGCGAGACGGGTACCACTAAGCAGACGGCGCAATATATATATTACCGTCACAACTACCAGGAGGTTGTCGGGACCATGGGTAAGGGCCACCCATGCTACGCCTCGCAGGTGTTCCTCAATGAGGTCTATACTGGGCAGCTGGCGCAGCACATCACGGATAACCAGTTAAACATGTTCCACCCCCACGACCCTCGCACCATCATCTTGAATGAAGTCCTCGTCGAGCTCCGTAACCCCTGCCTTCACGCAGAAGTATCTCAGCTGCGTGAATGCCTCACGCGTCGCGATGTGATTCGCGTCCGCCAGTCGGACATTCGTCGACTGGAGACCAAACTGACGCGAGACCAATTCCATCTCGACATGGACTTTTCCTCGGTCCGGAAGCGTCTTCAGTACACTCGGGCCATCCCTCTCATCGCCGACAAATATGCCGAGCTTCACGCGAAGCCCGTGCGCCCCCAAGGCTCGCCAGAGCCCGTCCCCCTCGCTCCCCGTGACGCTGGACCTAGCGAGATGCCCCGCCTTCATGGGGAAGGTGGCGGGCGCAAGCGCAAGTGTTTCCAGTGCAAGTCGACGGAACACTTAGTGGCTCAGTGCCCCGAGCGACGAGCAAGGGAGCCGTGCCAGTGGTGCGGAAGTCGAGCTCACAGGCTTGATGTTTGCCTCATTCGACGGCTCTCCCCCATGACTCCCGCGCACGTGGATCCAGACTCCCGTCCTCGGTGGTGCGGGAAGTGTCTAAGGTATGATGCCACGCACGAGGAGATCAAGTGTCCTATGTACGAGATGTGTTGGGACTGTGGAGAGAGAGGGCGTTTCATGTTCTTGCGCCGACATACCTGCCCCCGCACTCCCTCTCCTGTCCCCGCTAACATCCCTGCTGAGGAGGACTACGCTTACACGAGTGACTAGTTGAAGTCGAGGCGACTTCAATTCTGACGGGGGGGTAATGTTACGATTCTACCCGCTGACTTGGCTGTACGATTACGATACGATCCGGTGACTCGCGCTTCCTGACTCTTATCTCGCACCTTGCGCCTCAGCGATAGGGTTGGTCATTTTATGCTTCTTTTCATCCGCTGACCATTTCCGAGGTGCACGTGACCCCGCGGGATCCACTTGTACTACATATGCTTCTTCCCTTTGTTCACGCTTTAGGACTCTTGACTCATGATCGCGCCATATGTTTGCTTCTCGCAAACACCCTGTAACAGTATATAAGCCACGCCCTACCTAGCTTGTACGGTAGACTTGACTTCTTGTGTAATACCACATCGTCTTTGCCTCACGAATGACCTTCGACTCGCCTTTGCGCTTGAGTCCATGCTTTCGCTCGCCTTTACGCTTGAGCCCTGCCTCTCTACTATTGCCCTTGGTTCCAGGGAAACCGAGTGACACTTGTGCATCACCGAACTGAGTCCTAATCGACTCGCGCTCTTCCGATCCCGTTGACTTAGCATGGTACATGTCGTACCTAACGCCCCTGTGGTGGCGTTACAACATGTGACTGACCTGCAAGTACTGGATGGCGAGACATGTTTTAGCATCAAGCAGAAGGATATTATGCATTGAAGTTGACAGAGTCATCGAACATGCTTCGGTCCAGGGCCACATTTAGCAGTCAATTATTCCTATGTGTTGAAGTGTCACGGAAGTTGATTCTTCCATGTCATGAAGCCTCCCGAAAGTGGATACCTCCTGTATCGAAGCCTCACTGCAGTTCAATCAACTTCCCGTGTCAAAGCCTCACAGGAGTTCAATCAACTTCCAGTGTCAACACCTTACGAGTTGAGTCAACCTCTCATACTGAAGCCTCATGGGAGTTAAATCAACTTCCCGTGTTGATGTCTCACAGGAGTTGATCAACGTCCCGGCCATCTGTAAACGCAGTAGGTGTTCAGAGCTGTTCAAGGACACTCCAAACAGCTCTGAACAGCTCTGAACACCTAGTTGCGTTTACAGATGCGTGTCGAAGCCTGAACCAACTTCCCGTGTTGAAACCTCACGGGAGTTGTGTCAACCTCCGATGTTGAAGCCTCACGGACGTTCAATCAACTTCCCGCATCTTGAAGTGCCATGGAAGTAAGTTGAACCTTCTGTAGATAGATACCTCATGGAAGGTTCATTCTTCGGTGTCATCATGCATCACAGAAGATCAAACCTTCCGTGTCTTGAAGCCTCACGGAAGGTTTACTCTTTCCATGTCGCTACGCATCACGGAAGATCATACCTCCTGTGTCTCAAAGGTTCACAGAAAGCAGTTGAACGTTCCATATATAAATGCCTCACAGAAGGTTCATTCGTTCCGTGTCATTATGCATCACGGAAGATCAAACCTTCCGTGTCTTGAAGCTTCACAGAATGTGTATTCTTTCCGTGTCGCCATGCATCACGGAAGATCATGCATCCTGTGTCTCAAAGTTTCATGGAAGGAAGTTGAATCTTGCATAAGGCTTTGAAGTTTCATGTTCCATCCTATCTTCCAGGACCAGGATTTAGTGTTCCATACCCTTACTAGTCGCATTAGAATGTGTTTTGGGGTTTTTGTACTCCCCAGCATGTTTGTCCTTGGACAGGAACTCAATGTTTCGTCCTTTTGGCACCTATTGTAACTTCTCAATGACATTCCCTGGATGCCCCATGCTTATTCAAGTCTCCAGATACATTTAGACATTCTATGTATATTCTATTGACAATTCCTACTTCAGGCAAACCCTCTGGTACAAACTACAAAAAACCTGAACCGACGTCAGCTGGCCCATGAATTCTGGAAGATTTTTGGGCATCGGCTGACGTCGGTTGACCCATGAGTCATGAAGGGTTCTGCCCATCAGGTGGCCCATCAATGATGAAATTCATGGCAGAACATTGGCTGTTGGATCGCGGCGGCCTAGACTGGTCATCTATAGCACGCTCACTTTCATGGTGACAATGAGTAGGAGGCATCACAAGGTATGTTTATGTTTATGATATCTTCGGTATCAAAGCCACATTTATACTTTTGGATTTCAGGGCTCGCCTTTGTGTTCTCGTCGTTGAACCCTCCCCCTTTCCTCCTACCAGCGCTCCGTCTCAAACCCTCAAACACTATAGTTGCCAGCGTATCCAAACAATGAGGGTAGCAATGGGATCCCACTGACAGTGCAAGCGATGTCGGCGGCCGATCCCCTGACCTCAATTCATTCACCACATACGAGCCATGTTTGCCGACCTTTTCTTGACTACCCAACATCTGTAATATATACACTCAATATGACTATTTCTCCTATCCCGTCGGATTCCTCCCCGCGCAGACTGAGGTGGACTTAGCATGGTGCCCTTTTGTGTTGTGTGTTGCGACTTAGTCTCGAAAAAAATGTCTTGAAAATGACAAGTGGATTATATAAATCCATTATTTAATTACTATAATTAGTTTGTGTGGGAAGAAAACTCGGCATGGTCGGCGAAATACCCGTTCAAATCCCGCCTATGTGTGAAAAATGGTCGCTAGGTATCTATCGATATGGAACCTGCTGTAGAGACTGGGTCGGTTTGGCCGGCAAACACCGGTCATCGCTTCGCTACGTCTCACATTCGCAACAGCACATTTCCGCTTTCGCATAACCCTCCCAAGGCAATCCCCGTTCGCATTGTTGAAGAACTTGACGGAGGTCGTGCAGATCTGCGATAAGATAGTGTCCCTAGAGTCTAGACCGCAACGCCGACGCAACGTGTCGTGAAGCTGCGGTTCGGGTGTATCACTATCACACCATGTTGTCTCCTTTGCTACGCGACTCCTTACTCCATCACGATCCCCATTCCCATCCTTTTTTAAGAGCGCCTCGCACTAGCGAGTACCGAAGGGAAGTAGCGCCGGACCGTACAAAGGTTCTATCTATTACACGATTTTCGAGTCTGCTATACCACCAACACCCCGTGGTGACCCTCAATCCTTTCTACCTTTTGCGCTCCGATGTGAGGGCTGGAACAGGTCTGAGACACTGCGGGAAACCCAAGCGAGCTGTGAGAAACTTAAAGCTTGAAGCTCTACGATCTCGTGTCGTGATTGCGTTCACCGATATCCGCGTGCTAGTGCACTTTTTTTTAAAAACCTTTGTGGTACCCCGTTTAGTTCATCGCAGATATCTGCCACGAGCAGTGCAGAGCTAGAGCGGGACACTGAATTATTCAGTGCTGGTGGCATCTAGTAACGCCCAGGCCGGTCGCACCAAAAGGTGCTCTGCCCAGTAATCATGATACGTCGTCGTGATAGGCACCAAAATACATTTGTAGAAACGGGTTTGTCGTATTTGTTTGATACATACTGTAGTAGTCATTTGTAAAGCGTAAAATGACATCACGCCACACCTGCCTAGCCTGCTTACTCACGAAGACATTTTCCCCGTCCTTACCTTCACTCGTGACCCTCCCACGCTCCATTAGGAGCTAGCCCGGGTCAACATCGAGCATACCACATGCGACTTCCTTCGCACTGCCACTGGGACCCGGTGGCCTTACATGAGAAGACGCAAACCACCGGTAAATAGCCGGGAGGCAAAACACCTCACAGGCACGGGACAAACAAAGCCGGGGGCGGATGAACACCGCAGCAGGGATGCATGCCGCGCAGATAGCGAGTGAGAAGAGAATCGCGATTTGTATGCAGAGGCCTATAATGAGGAGTGGTAGGTGACGGGAGAGAGCGCATACTTCGGGTGTTGAAGATATTTGGCAATTTCGCGACGAACTGTTCGCTGCGCCAGTCGGCTGACAGGAACACGCCGGTGGCGTATAGTGTGTTTGGAAAGGACAAGGGGGGAATTGGTGAAGAAGTACGGTCCTTCGAGAAAGGTGTGACATGAACGCCCTCGTATGGGATCACCTGTTCACTTACATTGAAAAGTTAGCAAAGGCGAACATCTTTCATCACGGATGGACGTGTTACACCAAATTGTGTCAGGAGAACGAAGCAGGTCTGCAGTGAGCCTACTAAAAGGGAGGTGAGGACTGGAGGAGAGATGCGTGCTGCGAGAATGTGCGTGAGCGGTCCAGAAATCGCAGGAAACATACTCACGCCGCTCGTCTGTCCAACGCTCACCGCTCATACGTTTCCGCGAATTCGGGAGATTGGCCTTCCTCTCCAATCTTGACTCCATTTCGGGAATGTGCGTGAGCGATCCAGAAATTGCTGGAAACGTAATCATGCCGCTCGCCGCTCATACGTTTCCGCAAATTCGGGAGATTGGCCTTCCTCTCCAATCTTGACTCCTTTCTCGCTGTCCTTGCGGACCCGAATCGACATGCCAGATGCAAAACTCCCATCCGGGGACGAGGACACAGACATTTCGGCGCCGAAGTCAGAAAATACGTTGAAACGCTTGACTCTGCCAGATGTCGCCGATAGTGGGGTGTAGGAGAAGATAGGGCTGTGTAGAGGTGGGAAAAACCCTGGATAGGCGATAAGGACAGTGGCAGAGATAAGTGCTCGCTGTACGCATGGATGTGGGCGAATGGCGAGCAGAGAGACCATTTGGCATTTGGGTGCCGTTCCGTTTGTGAGTGAGAGAACCAGAATTGTAGGAGATAACGCAACGGACCGAGCACTTTCTGACTCCGGCGACAAACTTTTCTCTCCGTTCACTGCCCAACTTCTATCAGTTTGGAGGGGAGATGAACGTAGCTTACAATGTCACCGGCTGGGAGGCGATGGGGTCTGAATAGACCGAACGTGAAAGGAGTAATGCCGAGGGATGAACGAGCGCTGGGAAAAAGAAAGACGTTGCCTTTGGGAGTCTTTGACTTTTCGCATCGGTCCCACGGACCGGTCCGCTTTTCCCGTTTCTCCGCTACTCAGGTTAAAACTCCGCTTTTTTTTTGTCTTCTGTATTTTATTTCCAAAGTAAATAAAACAAATAAAACCAAACTACACGTAAACAACGCGTTACGTTTGTGTATCGACACGTGTCGGATCCCGCGCCTGCCCTTTCCACGCCCCCCTTGCCCGCCCTCCACCAGCTCTCCCCGCCCCCTTTTGTGTGCGCCCCCTGCGCCCATTTACGTGCAAATGGGGCGCGGGAGAGGTGAGCCTCCCCCCTGCCTCCTGCGCCCTCATTCATCACGCGCAAACAGGACACAAACACGAGTTCGCGTGGGACAGCCCCCCTCCTTTCACCGCCTGCCCCCCTTTCTGCGCAAATGGGGCACGTGAACCTGGAGCGGCGTCCCCCTCCCACCCCTGCACAGGAGCGACGTGCGAACGGACGGGGTGTGAACGGCGTCCGCCACCCCCTCGTTGCCTGCTCACCCCCACCCATTGGTGAGCCCCCTGCCCCTTATGTAACGGTTCTTCCGGCCCGTTGGTTTGACCCGTAGGTCGCGGTCGTCGAACACTGATCGCGCCGAGGGTTGTAGGCGTTGGAAGGCGTACAACAAGTCGTAATGACAGACAGGAGTTGGCTTCACAGCACAACCCATAGTGGAAAGGGAAAGGTCGCAGTGGCGGGACAGACTCCGAGGGCGCACTGAGGATCATAGAGGGGAATAACATCGACTCCACATTCAGAGGTAGTATAAACTAGGAACCGATGCAACGAAGGGCAAAGGCCAGCAGCTACATGAAGAGGTAGGAGTAAGGAGGGAAGAGGGAATCCAAGATGTTTCTAAGATGGGGATCATAGGGATCATCCATCGCTCTACTTATACGCGTCCAGGGAGCTTTCAAGCTCAGCCCGAACCTTGAGTCGAGTCATGAACCCTAGTACAGCTAACAATAGCAACCAATGGCATAAGGCGCTCTTGGTGTGAGTCAGAGATAAGAGTGCACGAGGCAAGGGTCCAGACCATGACATCATAGATAAGAGTCCACCGGCTACTGAATGTACCGGTTCCATAATCACAAGCTAATCCGGGATCACGTGCTCATCCAGACTCTTCTGGAATCTTCTAGAGCAGGTCACGTGCCAGGTCACGTGACGGCCAAACTTGATATCCCGGGCGCTCGGCGGTTGCCGAGGATTGGCGCTGACAACTTTGGTTGTAAGTTGTCGCTTCTTCCCGAGGACGTCTTCTCCCACGGTCACGTGCAAGGGCGCTAAAGGGCAGAACGTGACACCTTACCACGTGCACAGAACGGTCGGCACATGCGCCCCGCCGTTTCCCCCCGCCAGCCAGCCAGCCAGCCAGCCAGCCCGCCCCCCCTCCCCAATTGGCATGCCCCGTTTGCGTACCTCTTGGTGCGCAAACGGGGCATACCAACTGGGGCTGCAAAGTGGGGTGGTGCGCAAGCGGCATTCGCACCCACCCCACGGCCCGCGTTGTCGCGCCCCCTTCCCGTTGGTACCCCCAACACTGCCCCCTGCTTCACCGCCCCCCCCTTCTGCCGTTCCCATTCACCACGTGGAGGTGCGCGGAAACTGGGTGTAACGCCACCACTAGCGTTAGTCCGACTTGGACAGCAAAAGGGCGTTCACGACTTAGCGGGATATTTCTTATGGTCACGTGACCCGATCACGAGATACACGGCGCTTCGACGAGGCACGTGATCTTGACTAGTACACGAGGGCAAGCCGCGCCACTCGGTTGTCCGACGATCGATAAGACGACTTGCGCGACGAGGCAAGTGAATCACGCGTGAAAGAGATGAAAGAGAAGTGGTGATTGAAGAAGACCAAGATGGCGTATCTTGGTCTTATCGAGCCACTATTTATACACATACGAGGATGCTTTAAAGCTCCTCCCAAAACTGTACAACTAATAGCGTAAGTAGCTTGAACCCTACTATCGCTATCCTAGGATTGACTCATGCCACACCGGCATGTGATTCTACTGCTGACTGATACGACTAGTCCATGACTCATTGCGACTTACTAAGGGGTCATAACCGTAAAGTAAGCGTCCACTTCCGCAAACCGTGACACTGGGGTCACGGAAAATGGTCTGGGCACGCGCGAACGGGATGGGACGGGGCCCCTCCTTTTGCCCCCTTTGCACGGAACGGGGCGCAGATGGTGGGGGCGCAGAGCGGAGGTCCGGCGGTGTGCCACCCAAGCAGGTGGGGAAACCGTGCGCGCACAGGAGGGGCGCTGCCCCAGCCCTCATTCGCGTGCAAATGGGGCACGCGAATGGGGGGTGGGGGCTGCGTGGGGATGGGAACGGGCGCCCCCACTCCCGTTTGCGGGACACGCGGACGCAGGACAGGCGGGCCCCCTTTGCGACCCACCCACGCGAACGGGGCACGCGCTGCCCCACCCCTCACCCTGCGTCTCGCAAAGGGAGCACACAACCTGGGGGGCTGCGCACAAACCCAGAAGGGGTGCGCCCCCGCACTTTCGCGCAAAGGGGAGAGTGGGCCGCGGGAGTGGGAAACGCGTGCTGACCCCCCACCTCTGTTTGTGCGCGAAGGGGGCACGCCACCCCGGAAGCCGCGCCACCCCCGGGGCGACACGCAAACGAGGCCACGCACAAACCGCTGCGCCGCCCTGTACGCGTGGGAAGGGGCATGAAGGACACGCCGCCCCTCTCTTCCCATCACCCTCGGCCCTCCCCTTCCCCCCTCAGCCGCGCCGCCCTGTATGCACGGGAAAGGGGCACGCCACCCCCGACGCTACCCTCTCCATTCGCGCAGGAAGGGGGGACGAAGGTTCACCTCCCCGGTCCTCCCTTCCCCCTTGGCCGCGCCGCCCCGTACGCGCAGGAAGGGGGCACGAGGGACACCCCGTCACCACCGGCCCCCCGTCGACCGCGCCGCCTTGTACACGCGGGAATGGGGCGCGGAAGGCTACGCCGTCCCCGGCCCCACTCTTCCCATTCGTGCGGAAGGGGGTGCACAAGGGCACGCCGTTCCCGGTACCTCCCCTGTACGCGGGGCGCGTGAGGGGCACGCCACCCCCGGCCCACCCTTCCCATTCACGCGGATGGGGCGTGCACAAAAGGTACGCGGTCCCAATGCCATGCGCGAACCCGGAAGCGGCAGTCCCCAGGGGCGACATACTAATGGGGCGCGCGCGGGAATGGGATGGGGCACACGAACAGGCGCGAGGGAACGGAAAGGGTACCCTACTGTAGATTGACTTAGACAAAATAAAAGGTGTCTACGTTTATGTAAGTTTGTTACCTAATAACTAGATCATGTGCTCTGTCCTAATTGGAAAAATAAATAAATAGATAACTTGTTAATGTGGCATTCTTTATTAGTTAATACCCAAAACATATCTTTGCTCGAGTAAGCAATTAAAATGGATGTTTGGACGGAGATCGAACCTCGAGGCCGGTCCAGAGCGGACCGGTCCGTGGGACCGATGCAAAAAGTAGCCAACTGCCTTTGGGTATATGTCACGATCACGTGACACGTGACATGGACTCGGAGAAACCATGGTATGATGTGCGATTGTCTCATTGCCAGCGGAGCACTTGCGTGGCTCCCAAATGTGCCAGCGAGGCACTTGCGTAGGCCTCCATATTCACAAGACTCTGTAGGATATAAATAAGAGGATGTAATGTTCATAGGTCCCTTGTCTTAGCTTTCCAAATCCCAGCCACTGTTTGCACACCTTGTGTGACTTGCGCACCCCTCTCTTCTCTTAGCATCTTTCGCAGAGATTACCCTCTGCCCGTCGTCATCACCGATCTCCGAGTCCGAACCCTTGACCTCGGAACGAACGATCCGGCTGGATCGTGAAACAAGCTAAGACCATACAAACCGAACCTACGCTTGTTGCGTAGTTCAAACGACCAACGACCACCGACTCGACCCAACGGAAAACGACACCGCGGTTACAGCACAGACAGCGAATGTATTCGCACGTAGCTCTACGACAACGAGACGACCGAATTCCTGCAGAACATATGGCGCAGGAATCCACTATTAAAAGCAACGACGTAACTCGCAGATGCGACTTACAGATCATCGCGGCGCTAATACAACGGCTCCCGATACGACCAGTTCGCATTCACACGCGATCGCGGACAGACACCCTCGGCGGACACGACAGACACGAAGCCATGATCCGGCAGCATGGTACTAACCAGCGCCAGGACCCCAAACAACCGAACAACAACCGTCGCCAGAAAGGGACCGCCGAGTCCACGACGCGAGTAACACACAACAGGACCAGCGCCGAGAGTAACAGATACGCGGCGTTCGATCCGGAAGCCACGTACGACAACATCCCAGGGACTACGACAGCCGACGTTTGGACGCTAGTGACCCACAAACGAAAGCAGACGACGAAAAGAGGCATGAGGTCAACCCCGTCAGGCCTTGGCCCACTATCGAACAGCCCACAGTCGCTACTAAAGGCAGTTAAAGTCGAAGCCCACGTAGATGAACCTACGCGCGGAGACGCACGTCCACCCCCTATCCCGTCGCTCGATCCTGGAGCGACACCGTTTGCGACACGTCTTGACGCGCAGTCAAACGATCTCGGAACGGCTCGTGTACAGCCATCCAGGCTGCAGGAGATGCGTAGACGGGTACGAGAGGTCACGCCGACGATCACAGAGGCCTGGCAGACCGAGAGAGTCAGCCCGCCAGTCTCCGCAACCACTACGACAGCCGTCGATCGCGCCCTGATCAGGCCAGAACACGACCTCGATCGCAGAGGCGATCAGACGGCAGCACAACAGACGGGAGAACGGGAACAACGCACAATAGATCCTGTACGCAAAGACAGGGTGCCATACGAAGGGTCGCCCAGGATGCAAGAGCTGCGCAGGCAAATACGCATGGCCACGGCGACAGCGGAAACAGAGGGAACTTGCTCGCCGGCCTACCCCCAGACCGTTCAGGGTCACGACGAAAACGAAACCAGCGCAAACGACCATGACGGGCTCGACAAACATACGGCAGAATTACCGACGTCGAGACGAAAGCAACCCCAATGCACGACAGATCCTGCGTACGCTGCCGAACGGTACGCCAAACGTTTGGACAAGGCTCTCACGGACGAGGAGAAACATGACGCCATCTCCCGATACCTGATGGAGGGACGTTGGATTGACGAAGAAGAAGAGGAGGACGCCCTAATCGAACCCGCACATGTAGGGGTCGACATAGCGAACCATGGACAAATAGAAGCATGGGAAGATCCCAGAGGGGTCGCGGATTGTGGACGCCCAGACGAGAAACAACCCACACCGGACAGCCTGAGGGAAGAAGACCCCATCGCGGTTATCAATGCACCTGCGGACGACGAACGAGAGGGTCCACGAAAAATCCTCTCAGCAGACAACGCCCCGCTGACCAGAGCAGGCCTGTGGGAGATACTCCTCGAAGTCGACAACGATCGGAGCAACGACAAGCCAAAGATGCTCGGAGAGGGGACGAACTTCCCTTGCACGCCCGAACCAATCCGCCTCCCGCGCGAACGAATAGACAAAACGCTAATGTCGGACACCACTCTCGATGGCAAGGAGCTGTGGGAGGCCCTTACACGAAATAACCGAATGCTGGAGCCGGGCGACACTCTCGATGATGAGGAGCTGTGGGACGTCTTCACGCAAAATGACCGGGAAGAGGCGCTAAGTCGACTCATGGAGGACGATGATGCCGAAGACAATGATTATCTGCCGGGAGAGAACGACATGCAGTACGGGCTTATGCACAGGATAGGGGAGCTCGAAGACCTCTACGACCCGGACGATACGGAAACCGACCAACCCGACTCACACAGCGAACTCGCAGAACGGACGTACAGATCCGACGACAATGACGGGAGGTCCCTCTACGACGGGGAGGACAGCGGAGAACGGAGAAAGCGCACGATACTGGGTTGAGTACAGAACACGGAAACCCAACGACTCCTATGACTCAGACGACCCAGACGACATCTCGCCTCGACTCGGCGAATACGCGGACGAAGACAATGACGACGGCCGTATAGATGGCGCCGACGAAGAGTACCGCAGCAGACCCTCGGGAGGGGACGACAACTCGCCAAACGCAGGAAATGAAGGCTTTGAAAAAGGCCAGGACGACGTCCAGGCCTTTGTCAGCAATAGACACGTGGAGTACGGCATTCCTGACAAGAGCCTAATACGGGACGACAACAGAAACGGCCCAAACCCGCCACGTCACGTGACTTCAGCAGCCCACAGGGCCAATGCACCCGAAGACGAAGCCCCTAAGAGAGCAGCCTCGGATGGAGGAAGAGCACTCCCACCGCCGCTATGGTGGCCCTGTCAGAGCTGCTTGGACTTGCTGATTCTGGCGTCTAAAGTGTTGCAAGGCCCGCGAATGATAGCGCCAACGAGCGCCACGGCTGACTACCACTCACCGACATCAGCAATGCCCACGAAAGAGAACGAGGACGATAATTGCCCCCTTTGCTTGCAGGTTCTGCTGAGCTCAGACACAACGAAACAAGTCACCCCGACCCCCGAACACGCAAAGGACCGTGCAACGACCACTGTCGTATGTGGGACGACCCAAATCAAAGACCCTACGACAGCACCCGCCGGAGGAGGGGCACCTCCTACCCCAATCCTGTTGCGCGATCACGGTGCAACACCGGTCACGGATAGAGTGAACTCGGTGTCGCACGATCCTGACACGACTCAAGGGAGACGAATACTGTGGTCATACGATCCTAACGCCCTCTTCCATGCCGCCTCCTACTCAACCGGGTACCAACAGGACTCAACTGCTACGATCCTCAAGTGCCCCACAAACGCAACACCGTCCTCGGCGCTCGACCTGCGCACGACGTGGGGTGGCACAACTGACATCACACTTGCGGGTCACTGCTCAGCCCATTCATGCACCTCGGACTCACAATCAACCCGGTGTACGAGAGATGACGCCCCCCACTGGTCCGAGAGCAATCGAAGTACGCAAGACCATTGCAGATAGACTCGCCAATGGTAGCACACTCTCGGGCAGTAGGCAAAAGGCACGGAACGGGTCAAACGCAACGCTGGCCGACCGTGTTGATTACAAACAAGTAGAGGGGCCTGGACAGCACGATATCGCTGCCCGCCGTGACAGACCGGACAGCCACTGTGGCGGCAGGCTCCCACTCGACTCAGGCGTCCGCAACGTTGGCCCATGGATAGCCACGCCTTCCCTGCCCCGGTGCGCACAGCGCGATGAGCAGGACATCATTCCTGGGGACGCTGACGCACCACGCACTAGCAGTGCGGCCACGTCCTGTGGCGCCCGGGCCCCGGAAGACCGGTGCTCGCCGGCTTGGTCGCCCGACAGCTGTCGACTACAACCCGAGACCCACCTCCCCCACGTCTTCACGCACTCAGTCATCATGGAAGTTGACACCTTAAGGAGGGGGGTAATTTCGCTGTTCCTCCCAGCTTCATCGACACGTTGCCACGACAACACAGCCATCGGGAGGACCGTAAGATGCAACCAGCGCATCGACACATGGGCATGTGAGGGAGAAACGAAGTTGGATGCCCTGACTGTCGAGATCTTAAGCGCATATGCCGCACGTCGGATACGGGCCGTACTACCACCACTCTATGCCCCCCAACATCAGAGCACTGGTGCCGCGGTGGGCAGGAACAAGAATGCGACAGACATCGTCCCAACTTACGACGGTCCTGCTTTGCCCCAGGCAAGGGAAGTTGACAACGCCAGCCAGGAAGACGTACGACTCGTGACAACGTCGAAGCAGTACAGGCCGACGCCCTCAAACCTCGAAATGACATCAGAGACATACTTCGACGAGGTTGGAACGGACCTCGGTCCGACGCAGGAGTACTACGCGCTACTATTGCGTGAGAACACAAGGGACCATTCGAACGGCTGGAGTGCCAGGGACCCACCACTGCACATCGATATCGTGTATCAACTACGCCAATGGGAAAGGCTCCTGACCTCGATCGGCGCGTACGACGTCGTGGAAGACCTCCGTAGCGACACCCCGTTTGATGGCGTAGCCATCGATGACAACAACAGACAGTTGACTCTCCTTCTAAGGACCTGCCCCGATTCGTGGATAACCATGACTCAACACGGCATTAACCGCGCAGAAACCAAGACCTCACAGAGGGAGTACGCCGAAGAGCACGATAGTTGGAAGGGCGCCATGGCTGTGCACGCAGACACCCTAATGCAGCAACCATCTCCCGAGGAGAAGGTCGAAGAACTCAGGGAAGTCGCCACTGAAAGAAGGTGGGAAGACCGCCCCAGTATCACAGAAAACGTCGAAGTTGGTCCGATAACTCAGATGACCACAGAGTCCTGCGACGCCACACCCGAGGTGGACAAACAGAGGGACCACAGACGAACAACGCAGGACACGCTCTCCGCGCCACCAGTACGAAACACGGACAGAACTCCTAAGCCCGGTGCCATGGCGCTATGCGATAGTAACTCGCCTATGTGGGGTAGAGAAATCGACAAAGGGGAGGCAACTGCGCCTTCTCCCTTGGCGTCGTCATGTAGCAGCGAAGGGCTCGATATCTTAGCTCACCAAGGCTTCGAACAGGGCTCACAATGCGTGGGCATAGTGTCTCCCATTCTCGGCTGTAGCTTCGGTTTCCCAAACCTGTGCTCGCCGACGGTGCCATACGTTCATCAATCACCACGAACAAGTACGACACTACCGTTCCAATTCTTGCTCAAGGAATGCGACCTCGAGATCGCCTCTTCGAATCCCCCACTTCACATCACCTTGATGACGCGCACAGGCCACGGAGAGTCGGCCAAAGACAAGGAGCGACTATCCAAGGTCTCGGCGACCTATCAAACAGAACGTGACCACGCCTTAGCCTTAGCAGAAAGGTCGAGAATAGTAACGAATGAAGACTCGCTGCGCTACGTCTTCGCTCGACGAGCTAGTAGAACGTACGTCTCGGACGAAGTCGACAATAAAGCATCGCTCGTTCGCGGGCCTCCAAGACGACCAGTACCGATGGTTAGCAAAGCCGCGCAGAGATCTCCGCCGTCGCACATTGGTGATCACGTCATAGTTCGCAGCATCAATACCAGACCTCAAAGTTGCTCCACCTTGCCAACGATATTTGCCGATGAACCCTTCACCGAGCTCCTTGGTCTTGTCAGAGGACTTGAACACTGGCACCACCTTCTTGTCGGTGCCGCACACCCTGTAACGACTTTCACGGATTGCGCTAACCTCTTGCGTTACCGCTATCCACAACACAGTAGCCAACGTGTCGCGCATCTCGTTTGTGTCCTGGCAGACTACAATCTCAGACTCGTACATCGCCCCGATCCCCTTTTGCAGGCCGACACACCCTCCCGTCACCCTGACATCGCCTCTCTCGTCCTTCATCCTTCACTCTTTGTTTCCGCGCTGCGCACTTCTGTCTTGGACAATTGTCTTCGCACTTCACGCCTGCCGTTAAGCCCGGCGATAGTACGGAATCGCACACCTCGCGCGTATGTCGCGAGGCAAAGAAATCACCGCCCCCGCCGAACCCGCTCCATCCGATCCCCCAGGCAACTCACGAACCCCATGCCCCAACACCCCCTCACATCGCATCCAGCTCGCCCCACGTCCCAACGCAAACACCCGCCATCGCACGTCGACGACCCCATTCCGTAAATACACTCCAGTTCTCGCATATGAAGGCGGGACACCTTCGGCTAGTAAGGGGGCTGTGTCACGATCACGTGACACGTGACATGGACTCGGAGAAACCACGGTATGATGTGCGATTGTCTCATTGCCAGCAGAGCGCTTGCGTGGCTCCCAAATGTGCCAGCGAGGCACTTGCGTAGGCCTCCATATTCACAAGACTCTGTAGGATATAAATAAGAGGATGTAATGTTCATAGGTCCCTTGTCTTAGCTTTCCAAATCCCAGCCACTGTTTGCACACCTTGTGTGACTTGCGCACCCCTCTCTTCTCTTAGCATCTTTCACAGAGATTACCCTCTGCCCGTCGTCATCACCGATCTCCGAGTCCGAACCCTTGACCTCGGAACGAACGATCCGGCTGGATCGTGAAAGTATACGTTGGCAGTCACAAAACTGTGTGGCCCATTACGGTAAGCCTTTGTTTGCTCGTATTTACGTGAGCTCGACAACGAACTGGTTGCGTCGAACCAGTCGCGACGAGCTTCATTCGAGTCATGTGCTGTGCAGTGTCATCGATTCGTTACAGTACATACACGAGGCAGTGATACGTGGGGTTTCAATTTGTGTACTCACCTCGCAGTAAGCACAATGTCGACCAGTCTCCGGGTGTCTTCCACTTCACATTTTCAATCAATCCTCGATAAAGCCATAATCGAGTACAAGAAGAAGACCGGAAAAGACCTGATCACCCATCCACTCGCCGATGAGATAAAAAACTGCGATTCTCCTGAAGCTATCCTCACCGTGCTTCAAGGGAAAGCCGACGAACTCAAACGATCCCAGAGCAGCGATGACCGACTCACCAAGTGGCTCATGCCTACCGTGAATATTCTCACCGCATTCTCTTCCACCCTTGGCGACGGCGTCAGCATGGTGAGTGCCAGTATGTTGCCTGAATACCGGCCAGTGTCCTAACTTTAACTTTCAGGTCTTTCCCCCTTCCAAAGTCGTCTTTTCTGCAATCGGTATCCTCCTTGTTGTAAGTCCGGTCTTCTTACCTAGTTCGCGATAACACATGAAACGCCGTCATCCATAGGCGGCAAAGGATACCGCAGCAAGCCGCGATGTGCTTATCGAACTCTTCGACAAAATCGAGAGCTTTTTTGTACGCATTCAGACCTACACCGAAGTCCCACCAACTGCGGAGATGATAAACGTTATGGGGAAGATTATGGCCGAAGTGTTGTCTATACTTGCTATCATGACAAAGGAGACGAAGCAAGGGCGGACGAGTGGGTTCATCCCTAGCACTGAGTTCTCGTCGCTTAAAATTCGACCAGAAACATTTTTTAAAAAGCTGGCGGGAAGGACCAATGTCGAAGACGCGTTGCGGAGGTTGGATAAATTGGAACAGGGGGAGCTCCGTACAGTGGCTGCGCAAGTGTTGAAGGCCACTGGTGATATTAAAGACGGTGCGTAGCTCATTCCGAGTCATCTCGTCGCACAATTTATTTTGAAAGTCGTTCATTAGGGGTGGAGCGAATAGAAGTGATTGCGCAACGGATCGTAACCGACGTAGGCACCCGCGACTGTTCGTATTGTCATGACCTTATCGCAAATTTCTGTACAAGCTTACGCACCATCGTAGGGAAGCATTTGCTACAGGAGCTTCGTGGATGGCTGTCTCCGCCTGATCCGTCAATAAATCACAACATTATGTGCAGTGCCCAACACGAGAGAACCTCGGCGTGGTTGTTCAAAGAGGTTATTTATGAGGAATGGGAATCGAAGGGCCCGTTGCTGTGGATTCATGGGAAACGTACGTTCTTACGACTCAGGGTTTTACTTATCCTTGACGGTCTTGCTTTTGTAGCTGGCTCAGGCAAGAGCGTTCTCTGGTTCGGTATTCTATGGTCACCGTATACAGGGGCTTACATCCTTGGCCAGTTCTGCAATCATTCGGCATATTGTAGCTTTGCGCGATGCCGGATTAGCCTCAATAGCTTATTTTTACTTCGACTTCAGAGATACCGACAAGAAGCATAGGCGCAACCTCCTCTGTTCGCTGCTTATCCAACTTTCGGCCTACTCGAATCCGTGTTGCGAAATACTGTACCGCATTTATTCAGAATACGGGCAAGGCATACAACAACCCAATGATGACACCTTGAAGAACTGTTTTTGGGAGATGCTCTCAGTCACGTCGGCCCAACACCCCATCTACGTTATTTTGGACGCCGTCGATGAATGTCCTGATACCCCTGGCGCACCATCTCCTCGACAACGGGTTCTGAGCCTCATTGAAGACCTTGTTGATCGCCGCCTCCCAAATCTGCACATTTGTGTCACTAGTCGGCCTGAGATCGACATCCGCAACACTCTCGAACCCTTGACATCGTGTTGCATCTCCCTTCACGATCAACTCGGACAGAAGGAAGATATCGCCGAATATGTCAGCTCTGTGGTTCATTCTGACGTCAAAATGAAAAAATGGCGGGAAGATGACAGGAAGCTAGTTATCGAGACGCTGTCTGAGAAAGCCGATGGCATGTGAGGCGATACTTCACTCTTCCAATATTTCCTCTTACTATCTGTCATCCAGGTTTCGCTGGGTGTTCTGTCAGTTGGAGGTGTTGAGGCACTGTCTCGCTCCCAGTCTCCGGCGCCAACTAAACGAACTTCCGAAAAGCCTGGACGAAACGTACGAGCGGGTCCTAAAGGAGATTGAGTCCACAAATCAAGGCCACCATGCATGCCGTCTGTTGCATTGCCTTGCTGTGGCTCTTCGACCGCTTCGTGTTGAGGAGCTCGCGGAAGTACTTGCGTTTGACCCTGATGCGGCGGAGGGAGAGGTCCCGACGTTTCATGTGGAATGGCGATGGGAAGACCAAGAACAAGCAGTGTTGTCTGCTTGTTCGAGCTTGATTTCCATCGTTGACGGCCACGATTCCCGGGTTGTCCAGTTTTCGCATTTTTCGGTGAAAGAATTCCTCATATCGAATCGTCTTGCCGCCACAACTGAAGATATCGCGCGGTATCACATTCTTCCTGAACCTGCACACTTGATACTTGCGCGTGCCTGCCTTGGCGCTCTACTCAGTTTGGATAATCGCGTCAACTTGAACGAACAAAGCGAAGAGGCCAACGGCGAGGATATCAGCAAGAACAAGAACATGCACATTCCTCTACTCGATTACGCTGCCGAGTACTGGGCTTCGCATGCCCAAGTTGGGAAGGTGTCGTCATGCCTGAAGGACGCGATGGAGACACTCTTTGACTTAGACAAGCCATATTTTTTGGCCTGGATACGGATACATGACATAGACCCTTATTTTTCGTTTTATGGTTGGTTCTCACGGAGCACATCCGAGTCCAAATCTAAACCTAAACGTCCTAAACCCCTATACTACGCCGCTCTTTGTGGATTCTACGACCTAGTTCGGCGCCTCATCGTTAGACACCCGGAGCAAATAAATCACCACGGTGGCCATTATAACACTCCCCTGGTTGCGGCACTATCCAGGAAACACGTCCAGGTTGCGGAGCTCCTTCTTAAGCATGGCGCATGTGTTAACGTCCGAGGAAATCCTCCACTTCTTTACGCAATCACGTTTTCAGACGATGCCCGTGTCGATGCCGTACTGTTTCTTTTCAGACATGGCGCAGATGTGAATGCTACAGAGGAGGATTTCTGGACTCCGCTGCATCTGGCAACGTATATGGGAGATCTCAGTGTAGCTCGGTTATTGTTCGAACACAGGGCAGAGGTCGATCTTCGAACCTACGATAACAAATCTCCATTGCACCATGTGTCGATCAGGGTGATTGGAGAACGAGAGGGCGAACGTTCCATTCTCGCGCGGTTGTTAGTGGAGCGCGGAGCCGATGTAGAAGCACAAGATCAGTTGGGCACAACTCCGTTACATCTTGCGTCACTTTACGGGCGGCTCGAGATTGCCCAGCTGCTACTCGACCGAGGCGCAAACGCCCATGCAAGGAGCAACCGAAGCCGGAGCCCACTACACGCGGCAGCACAGGGTTTCCACGGACTGCGCGTTCATCCTCACGGCATGTATATTGCACCAAAAGAAGGATATCACCCCCAGCAAGCTCTTAGCGTCGCACGACTGTTACTGGGGCGCGGCGTAGACGTGAATGCACTAGACGAGGTCCACGAAACTCCGTTACACTTGGCATCCTCCAATGGGAGGCTCGAGATCGCACGACTGCTGCTCGCTCATGGTGCAAAAGCCAATGCGGAGAATGTTCATGGCCGGACCCCTCTGCACTTAGTGTTACGAGACGTCTCCCATTACCGCGAAAACAGTGCCGATATCACGCGGTTATTACTTGAGGCCGGGGTTCATGTGAACGCGCGAGACAAGAACCAGGCAACTCCATTACATTTCGCGTGTTCCAGTGAGAACTTCGAGACCGTACGGGTGTTGCTCGACCACGGCGCAGAAGCCAATGCACAGAATGCCGATGGTCAGACCCCATTACACCTAGTGTCACGGTCATATTACTCGCCGGACTCGGGGAGCGATGGTCCTCAGACTTTACGACTTTTGTTGATGCGCGGCGTGGACGTGAATGCACGAGACAAGGACCAGGCGACCCCATTACATTACATGTGGAGTTTGGAGACTGCGCAGGTGCTGCTCGACCATGGCGCAAATGTCAACGCAGAGAACGTTCAGGGCCAGACCCCATTGCATGTAGTGTCACGAGGCGCCCATTACTCCGATCCCTACTGGCAGGAGCGTCATGTTCCTGATCTTATGCGTCTATTACTCGAGCGAGGCGCGGACGTGAATGCACAAGACAAGGATCAGGCAGTCCCTTTGCTTTTGGTGGCATCCTATACTATGATCACCAGTGTCGCACGAGTACTGCTCGATAACGGTGCAAATGTCAACGCAGTCAACATCCATGGCCAAAACGCACTGCATTTAATGTCACAACATTCACTTGAATACTTGAATGAATATTCATATCGCGACGTCGAGTTAAAGTTTGGGCAACTATTATTGTCGTGTGGAGTAAATGCGAATGCACGAGACAAGGAAGGAACGACCCCATTACATTCTGCATCGTACTATGGCCATGTCGACGTCGCAGAAGCCTTACTTGATCACGGGGCACAGGTTAATGCGGAAGACATCCGGGGCCAGACGCCATTCTACCATGTGTTATTGGGCTATCACGAGTACCAAAATTTCAGGATGAACCCACGGTTTCGAAAAGGCCATCCAGGTAGAGTTGTTCGTCTCGCACAACTATTACTGGAGCACGGTGCGGACGTGAATGCACCAAACAAAGATCACGAAACCATGTTGCATCTGGCATCACGACTTCGGTTGCACGAGATGGCGCGAATTCTTCTCAGGCATGGTGCCGATGTTGATGTGAAGAACTTGGTGGGAAAGTCCCCGTTGCAGCTCGCTTCTGGGAGAAAAGGGAAGGCGATGAAACGATTGTTATTAGAATATTCTGCCAAGTAAACATGATACATAGTCGTGATAGGTCTGCTCCACGACACCTTGTAGAAACGTAGCGTTGCTTGCTATATTTGTTCGGATACTATAACTGTAGTAGTCGCATGTGGGGTGTAGTAAAAACCATCGCGAAATCCCGCACGTCACCGGCCCGGGGTTACCCCGGCCCATTTGAGAGCGATGTGGCTGCGTCTACCCTCGTTCGTGACGACAATCCTGCCCTCCATCAGCGCCTTGCCTTAGCATGAGCCGGAATATCATCAACCTATGTCATGCAGCTTGGAGAGGCGGTGATGCCATCCAACACGACGCACGTGACGCTTGCGCTCGATGGCCACACGGGAGAAGATGCAAGCGCGGGCGGTAAATGGTCAGGAGGTCAAATGACCCGCAGGAATGGGATGAACGACGCAGGAGGGCGGTGATCACTCCAGTAGAGATACTCACCGCGCGGAATTACGCGAGCGAGAGGCGAAGTGCCATTTGTATGCGTTGGTCATCCATGAGAGGAAGGGAACGAGAAGTGGGTGAATAACGGTCGAGAGAAGGAGCCCTGCGCCCGGCTCTGTCTGTTTGGAGAAAGGAGAGGAGGGCGCGGGAGGAACTGGTGAGGGGGTGTAAACGGTAAACGGTTCTCGTAAAAAGAAACTGCGTCGCGCAGTACTCACATTTGAAAGCTGGTAAATACAACATATTTCATCACAGACGAACGTGCAATGTGCAATCGCCGTCAGAGGAGAGCGGCATAGGTCCGCAGTACGTAAGCTCGCTCTGATACAAAGGTAAATGTACCGCACGTGTCATCACCGAAACTGACGCAACTTGCGCAGTGTTATGACGATCTGACACACCAGAGTAAGATAAACAGCTGGATTGAGTCGTAAGGAATAACTTGCCTGACACACCAGAGTAAGATAAACAGCTGGGGTGCCAGGTGTGCGCATAGCGTACTTAAATACATCGTAAGGACAGTAGGTAGATGTTTAGCAAACCAATCAGTAACGACAGTGAACAGTAGGGGTTGTCCCTGATCATACGCATAAACTAACAGTTCGATAAAACATGTGTTTGTATCCTAAGAAACCAAATGATCGTGTTACGAGTTCCTGCTCGTATCTCATCTCTTCTCCCTTCATACATCAGGCACGATTGACTTCGGCATACTCGGGCAGTCCACACGTGAACGCGTGAACGCGCAAGTACACGCACTTGAGGTGCGGTCGATTCCCGAATGTCGAGACGTTGCGCACGTGAGCGCACAGTATCTCAACAGAAACCGCAGAGGCAGTGCGAACCCGCAGGAGGGGCGGTAAGATCCGCAGAAGAAATGTGCGCAGCAAATCGCAGCGATAAGTGCGTGAGTGAGGAAGTGCGACTTAGGAAGTGTAGGAAACGCGACCATACCGTTCGTCAGCTCTCTCGCCGCCCTCTCCTTCACCCAAACCTCCGAGCGAGACGCAGGGCTCTATTCGGCGACGAGTGGAACAGGCAGTTTTGTCGCCAAAGCCAGCGAATGCGTCGAACGGCTTGACTCTCCTACTACAGATGGCCAAGGCACGTAAATTGCGGGTGATGCGCAGAAGAAACAATGACGGTATCAGTCGTCCGACTTCTAGTCTAGTCGTGTTGACCGACTCGAAGATGCAGGGCTGGGCTGGTGTGGCCGAGGCGTCCTTGAAGTTACAGGCTTCGGTCCCAATAGCAAGGGACCCGACGCTCGGAAGATGTAGGACGACCCCTACCGGACAGGCGGTAAGGAAAGTGAGGGGGAATGATTGCTGGTTGCGCGGACATGTACGAGAAGGCAGTAGAGAACACCATTTGTAAGGTAGGGTACTGGGGCGGGAGAGAACGCACCCGTAACGGGACCCGACTACGGCAAGTTGGCAACAAACCTTCCACTGACAGGCATCGCCCAACGGGAGCCCTATTTCTGGCGTGCCGGTTTTGGGGGGTGGGAGGGAGAGGTGGCAACCTAGTCGCTATGCGTGTGTGGGAACAAGTTGGCGCGTTTATTTGAGGGCCAGATTGTTAGATTCGACTGGGTATGACACTCGAGTGAGAAGATGGTGCGTCGGAGAAGTTCAGTCGGGGTCGGTTTGGCTGGCAAACACAGGTCGTTTTTCGCTCTTCATTTCGCTCTCGCGCCACATCTCGATTCCGCTTTCGAATAATTCGCCTACTACAATTCCCGTTCGCATTGAGCCATTGACCGACATTCTATCCCTCTACTTCCTGCATGACAAGGGAGACGCAAGATGGAGAAGAGGCAACCTAGTCCTGTGCGATTGAGTAACGAGAGAAATTCGGCGCGGCCTTTCGTGATACTTGTTGAGCGAGAAGACGGTGTGAAGACGGTGATAGTCCATCGGAGCTGGTCGGCAAGCACCGGATATTCCCACGGTCGTCGCTCTTGCTCTCGACCGAGTCCGCTATTTCACACCGTTCTCGCCCCAAATCCCCTACACGCTCGCAACGGAACCCGAGGGGATTCCGCTTTCGAACGACTCCAGTCCGCATTGAGTCATTTAATTGGCCGACATCCCGCTCCAGCTTTACTTCCTGCATTACAACGTGCGCGACAAGTAACTACCGTAGAACCACATGTTCCGTGGCCAGATGTGACCACCATAGTATCAGTAACTATACAGTAGCGAAGAAACATTTCGGGGAGACTTTGGCGGTGAACCTGTGATAAGATAACGATAACACCACTCAACCTACTTGGCCCAGGCCGTGATGAGCAACGCCGAACCAAAATGCGAACAACTCAAGAGCGGAGTGAGCTAGGACGTAGCTTATATGTGACAATGTCGTCTCTGCCAATCCAACTTCATTATTGACCACATTCCCGTCCTGCCGCAAGACTGACTGAGCGCCGACTGGCGCCAGCAATTACCAAAGGAAACTCGCGCCTTACCGTACAAATGTTATGGAAATCACGACGAATCTCGAGTCGGCTACAGCTGCAGTCGCTGGGGCTGCGGGAGGTGGAGAGGTGGAGAGGGGTGTCAAGACTGCTGCATGTGTGCCATGTGACCTTCGATCGCTTCCACTTTCGCGCAGACGATACCCTGTGCACCCCGAAATCCGCTGTGAGTAACGCGGATCTGGATCGGGAAGAGGAAGTTGTGCCGGCGGCACCCTACTAGGGCACAAGCCAGTTGAAAAAACGGTGCGAGGAGGAGTAGACTATCACGCGGAGACCACGCTCCGATCATTGCTCTAAACAGACGAGCAGGAAAAGGGTTGACAACGTTGATATGTTGACACGTTGACGCCCTTGAGGAATATAATCGTGAACAAATGCTCATAGGCCACTCTGTTACGCACCTAAGATAGTCATCTCTGCCGTCATCATCGCTCATGGTAGCCCTCCTGCGTTGTCACCACCTTGGTGCGCAGCGCGTCGTATCACCTATTGTAATTAGCATATTTCACTCCCAGAGTCGGCCGAGAGGCTGTTCTTAGGGTAAATGGCCTCCGATGACCATACTCCGACTGGGGTATCGGCGTCCGGTATTGGTGTCGGCAGTTGGAGGTTGGGGCGCCTAACTTCCTACGAGGGCTGGGTGAACCATTTCACGGAATTGGAAGGAACCGAAGAAGGGTGTAGATGCACGCTAAAAGCTATCGTAGTCAGATGCCACTCCCATCTGTGGGAGGGAGCGAACGGGAACGACTCGGAATGGGGGAGAAAGAGCACACACGTCGGCCGACTTGAGCGTCTGTCTCACCAAGGCTGTGCGCGCTACATACACGAGGCAGTGCACACGTTCCCAAGCACATTCCCACCTAAAAGTTCCCACCTACGAACTTGTTCATCGTCTCGCATATTCGACCTGCGCTCTTATCGAACTCAAGGTTGCAAGCAAGGTTGCGATCATTACAATGTGGACTAATCTCCAGCCGTCCTCCTCCACTCCAAACTATCACCCGATCTTCGAGAAGGCCTTGAAAGAGTATAAGAAGAAGACCGGAAAAGATATTTCTACCCATCTGCTCGCGGAGGAGATAAATGGATGTGGTTCTATTGAAGCCGTCCTCGCTTTGCTTCAAGGGAAAGTCAACGAACTCAATCAATCCCAGAGCAGCGATGAGCGACTCACAAAGTGGCTTACGCCAACCGTGAATGTCCTCAACGCTCTCTCTTCCACCCTTGGCGAGGGCGTAGGCACAGTGAGTCCTAGTATGTTATCTGATTACTAGCATGTGTCCTAGCGTTAAATTTCAGGTATTTCCCCCTACTAAAATTATATTCTCCGCGATGAGTATCCTCCTTGTGGTGGATCGTCCCTCCGCGTATACTGTGATAACCCACGATGACGCCATTTCCTACAGGCAGCAAGAGGCACCGCAGCGAGTCGCGAAGTCCTCATCGAGCTCTTCGAGAGAATTGAAAACTTCTTCAAACGCCTCCAGATCCACACTGAAGTCCCTCCGACGGTACAGATGACAAATGTGATGGGGAAAGTTATGGCGGAAGTGCTGTCTATGCTTGGCGTCGCGACAAAGGTGATGTATCAAAGTCGAAAGAGTTAGTTTGTCTTCGCCGCTGAGCTTCCCCTGGCTGACACTCGACCAGAAACTTTCCTTAAGAAGCTTGTAGGGAGGAACGATATCGAGGACGCGTTATTGAGGTTGGATAAATTGGAACAGGGGGAGCTTCGCATGGTGTCTGCGCAAGTTTTAAAGACCACCAGCGATCTGAAGGACACCACAAGTGATATCAAGGATGCCACAACCGATATCAAGGACGCTACCAGTGATATCAAGGACGGTGCGTAGCTCTTTCCTCTCCCGGCACAATTCATACTCAACCTCTTCGGATTAGACACGAAGGAAACGAAACAGATGGTGCAGCAGATCGTCGGCGATGTCAGCTCCCGCGAATGTTCGTATTGTCATTTCCTCACTACGAATACTTGTAGAAGCTCACCCACAACTGTAGGGGAGCGATTCCGAGGGTGGTTGACTCCACCTGATCCATCGACGAACCATACCAACGCGTGCAGCACCCAGCACGACTGCACCGCAGCCTGGGTTTTCGACGACGATATATTTAAGGAGTGGGAATCGTCCCAGTCGGGCTCCTTATTGTGGATTCATGGCAAAGGTACAAATGTTCTTGCACTGCGGGGTTCACATCTCTGACTATTCTATCCGCTTTCGTAGCGGGTTCGGGGAAGAGTATCCTCTGGTTCGCCAATCTCTTTTCTCTCCATGTACAGACGTTCATGTCCTCGATCAGCTCTGCAATCGTCCAGCATCTTATCACTCTTCGTGATGCCGGGTCAGCCTCCGTCGCCTACTTCTATTTCGATTTTAGAGATGTCGACAAGAAGGATTGCCGCAACCTTGTTTCTTCACTTCTAATACAGCTCTCCTCTCGGTCCGAGCCTTGTCTTGACGTACTCTCCCGCGTCTATTCGACCTATAACTATGGCAAGGAACGGCCCAGTGAACGTACCTTGGTGAAATGCCTCAAAGACATGCTCATGGCGCTATCCGCGGCTCAACTTCCCACTTACATCATCCTAGATGCCCTTGACGAATGTCCCAACACGTCCGGAATACCAACTCCGCGAGGACATGTTCTCGGACTTGTGACAGATCTTGTTGACCTCCGCCTCCCGAATTTACACATATGCATAACTAGTCGTCCGGAAATTGACATCTGGACTGCTCTTAAACCTTTGACGTCAGGCCACTTCTCCCTTCATGATCAAGCTGGACAGAAGAAAGATATCTCTGAATACGTCAGCTCTGTGGTTCAATCCGACCCCCAAATGAAGAGATGGCGGGAAGATGACAGAGAACTGGTTATCGATAAGCTCTCGGAGAAAGCCGATGGCATGTAAGGCGATCCTTCGTTCTTCCCAATATTTCCTCTTATCTCAATATTGGTCGCGTAGGTTCCGCTGGGTCTTCTGTCAGCTAGAGATGTTGAGGCACTGTCTCGCTCCGAGTCTTCGGCGTCAACTCAATGAACTACCAAAGAGCCTGGACGAGACATACGAGCGGGTACTGAAGGAGATCGAGTCGACGAACCAAGGCCGACATGCACGTCGTCTGTTACAGTGCCTTGCCGTGGCCATTCGGCCGCTTCGTGTCGAGGAGCTCGCAGAGGTGCTTGCGTTTGACTTAGATGCGACCAAAGCGAAAATCCCAACGTTTCATGCGGAATGGCGATGGGAAGACCAAGAGCAAGCTGTGTTGTCTGCTTGTTCGAGCTTGATTACCATCGTTGGTGGCGACTCGGACGATTCGCGGGTTGTCCTATTTTCGCATTTTCAGTGAAAGAATACCTCATGTCGGATCGACTTGCCACCACAAGTGGAGATGTCTCACGATATCACATCGTCTCTGAACCTGCGCATTTGATCCTTGCTCAGGCGTGCCTTGGGGTTCTGCTCAATTCGGACGATTGCACCATCGAAGAGAACAAAGACAGTAGCAGCGAGAACAGGGCCAAGGCCATTCCACTTCTCAAGTATAGTGCCGAGCACTGGGTTTCGCACGCCCAGGTCGGGAACGTGTCATCGCGCGTGAAGGACGCGATGGAGACACTCTTTGACTTGGACAGGCCTTTTTTTTTGGAATGGAAGCGGATATGCGATATATACCCTGTTACACTCTGCGGCTACGTTTTCCCGACCAACCCCCTGTACTATGCCGCTCTTTGTGGGTTTTATGACCTAGTTCATTGTCTCATCACCAAATTTCCAGACCAAGTAAATCACGACGGTCATCAGTATAACTCACCCTTGGCCGCGGCACTATTCAGGGAACACGTCCGGGTTGCAGATCTCCTACTTGAGCACGGCGCACATACTCATATTCGGGGAAACCCACTACTTTGCCACGCCATCGAATTTTCAGATGATGCCCGTGTCGGTGCCGTGCAGTTCCTACTCAGACACGGCGCGCAGGTGAATGCAGGACAGGAGAGTCTCCGGACACCTCTTCATCAGGCAGCGCTTGTGGGAGATCCAGAGGTAGCTCGGATATTACTCGAACATGGGGCGGACGTCGATAATCGGGACTGCAATGGCCAGGTTCCCTTGCACCTAGTGTCGACAAGCGAGCGCGATTTTTGGAGGAATGAAAGTGAACGCTCGATTATCGCGCGGTTATTAGTGGAACATTGCGCGGACGTGAATGCACGAGATGAGGACGGCGCAACCCCGTTGCACCTCGCCTCACGTCATTGGCGGTTCGAGATTTCCCAGCTTCTGCTCGAGCATGGTGCCAACGCCAACGCACGGGATGTTCGAGGCCGGAACCTACTGCACGAACTCTCTCAAAACGACCCCTACCCCAATATTCTGCAAGAAAGGCTGAGCGGTGTGAAACTTCAGAATGTTCTCAGTATCGCAAAGCTTTTACTGGAGTACGGGGTAGATGTGAACGCACTAGATAAAGACCACGCGACCCCACTGCACTTCGCATCCTCTTACGGGATGCTCGAGTTAGTACGACTGCTGCTCGACTATGGCGCAAAGGCGAATGCAGAGAATGCACTCGGCCAGACTCCTCTCCACCTAGTATCGCAAAGTGAATCTTTCTTCGACGAAGACCCCAATATCGCACGACTATTACTGAAGCTCGGCACGGATGTGAACGCGCGAGATAAGGACCAAGCAACCCCTCTACATTTCGCATGCTCGCATGGGGACTTCGAGACCGCACTAGTGTTGCTCGACCATGGTGCAGAAGTCAATGCGCAGGATGTTGATTGCCAGACACCATTACACCGATTCTCACTGGCATTCAATCACAAAAATCCCCGTGTTGCACAGCTAATGTTGGAACGCGGCGCAGACGTGAATGCACGAGACAAGGATCATGCAACTCCGTTACATTTGGCATGCTACATGTCGAGGTTCGAGACTGCACAGGTGCTGCTCGCCCATGACGCAAAAGCCGATACACAGAACGCAGACGGCCAGACACCGTTACACCAAATTTCACAGGCAGTCACCAATGATCAGGAAGCTTCCGGATCCATACAGCTGTTATTGGAACATGGAGCGGGCATAAATGCACTAGACAATCATCAGGAAACCCCTTTGCATGTTGCGTGCTCCAAAGGGATATTTGAGATCGCACAGATGTTGCTCTACCACGGTGCCGACGTCAGTGCGCATAACGCTGACGGCCAGACCCCGTTACACCGAGTATCACAGTGCCCACCTTCTTTCACAGACGGCCGTGTCGCACGGTTATTGTTGGAGCATGGCGTGGACGTCAATGCACGAGACAAGCACGAGGCGACCCCGTTACATCTGGCGGCTTACAAGTCGTTGTTTGGGATTGCTGAGGTACTGATCGAACACGGCGCAGACGCTGATGCATGCAATGCGGACGGCCAGACCCACTACACCGCGTAGTATCAGAGTACTCTGCTCCGTACTATGGCGACAGTTCGCTTGATGCGCTTGGTGTTGCGCAACTATTGTTGGAACACGGTGCGGACCTAAATGCGCGAGACAACGAGCGGGCGTCCCCGTTACATTTGGCATCCTACTATGGCCGTGTCAAAGTCGCAGAGGTGCTGCTTGACCACGATGTACAGGTCAATGCAGAGGACATCCGCGGACAGACACCATTGCATCAAGTGCTACTAGGCAATCACAACTACCAGAGTTACAAGATGGGATCACCAAAGAGTGACCCAGGCAAAGCCGTTCGTCTCGCACAGCGATTACTGAAGCGCGGTGCAGACGTGAATGCACAAACCAAGGACTACGAAACCCCATTACATCTGGCATCACGCCTTCGGTTGCACGAGATGGCGCGACTTCTTCTCAAGCACGGTGCCGATGTTAATGCGAAGAACTGCAAGGGCAAGTCCCCATTAGAGCTCGCTTCTGGGAGAAAAGGGAAGGCAATGAAACGATTGTTATTGAAATATTCTGCCAAGTAGACGTGATACGTAGTCGTGATAGGTCTACTCTACGATACATTAGTGTAGAAACGTAGTGTTGCTTATCATATTTCACGCGGATTGTATATAGTAGTCGTCTGTATAGTGTGAACAGCTATCGCGGAAATCCTGCACGTACCCCCTGCCTGGCCTGCCCATTCCCGAAAATGTTGTCGGCCCTCACCCTCGCTCGTGACGATCATCCCGCGCCCCATTGCACCTCCGCGTGGGCAAGCGCACCGCGTGCCAAGTTACTGGCGAGGCCACCACACATCACGCAACTACTAACGTCCGATGTCTTCACGGGAGAAGATGCAAGCACCGCCGGTCAGTTTGCAGGAAGCCGAAAGCCTCCGGGAATGGGACGAACAACCCGGAGGGTGGTGAATACAGGGCGCCGCGCGAGAAGCAAAGTGCCATTTGTATACATTATTCATGACAAGAAAGGGACGAGAAGTGGTGGGTGAGGGTGGAGGACATACATTTTTGTTTTTTTTGAGTGCGTCTGGGGGTAAATGTGAGGACATACGTTGATTATCAATGTTCAATATATTATGCGACGAATTGTTCGCTGTGTTGACGGGAGTGCTGCGTCGAGCGCATCTGTTCGGGGAGAAGGGGATTGGTTAGAAAGAGGTCTCCTCGGACTCGTACGAGAGGACCGCTTGCGCACCTATATTGGCGAATAAGCATGTCTTATCGCTGACGGACGCGTTAATTTTTCCAGGAGAGCCGCTTAGGTATTACATAGACCTGAGCCGGGGAGGTGGGGGCCGCAGGAGCTATGCGCGCTGCAAGAAAGTGTGCGAGCGAGGAATCTAGGGAACATAGTTACGCAGTCCTGCGTCTGCCTGGCGCTCGCGTACATGGGATATCGCCTCCTCTCCAGCCCCGGTTCCTCTTTCATTGCCCTCACTAACCCCGGACCCTAACTGACGCGCTAAATGCAGGGCTCCCATCGCGACAAGAGAAACAGACATTTCGTTCTCAAAGACTTGACTTTCCTATTCACTCCCTCTGGATGGAGACGACGACTACTCCGGATCTTGCTTTTCAGAGTCATGAGTCGAGTTGGAGATGCGGCTGATGCGGGCCGAGATCTACATGGCTCCGAGGTTTTGCCGCAACCGGCAATATCCCCCATGAGCTCGCCAGTCATCTAGTCATCACCGGTGCTGTCTGATGAGAGAAACTAGAGGAAGGCGAAAGAGGGATTAGTGAGGGAGCGTAGTCCTTGGAAAAGAAGGTATGATGCGAATGGTTTTGGTACAAGGGGACTGCGTCGCACAGTGCTTACACGTGGAAGTGGGCGAATGTAAACGTTTTTTTTGTCACGGACGGACGTTCGGACTCGACTTTAGTCAGCGGAGGACCTGGAGCAGTGCGGGCTCTCATTGTGTCGCTCGGGCCCACCCTTTCGCGAAGGTAATGCATCACATGCGTAATGGCGCCCGCAACCGGAGCCGCCAAGCGTCGGAACAAACTCTGTAGGAGGGGTAGTGAGGACCCCAGGAGAAAAGTGCTTAGTGAATGAGCAAAGGACGTAGAAAGTGCAAGAGACGTGACAACGCTACTCGTCTGCTCGCCACTCACCGCATGGGACATTGTCGCCCTCTCCACCGGGACCGGTGGCTACACTCTCGCTACTCTTTCCCTCGCCCAGACGAGCACGCCGGGTGGTGATCTCACATCCAGCGACGAGCGGAACTGACATTTCGTCGCCAAAGTTAGCATATACTTCGAAATACTATACTCACACTGTTCCGATTTCCGCCCTCACACAGACGGCCAGGGATGGGCATGTAAATCTTGGGCTATGTGGCTGACACGTCATAGAGGTAATAACGATATCTGCCATTGACATAGACGGAAATGTGGGTCAAACGTGGTGTCTTTGAATTTCTGGGCTTCAGTACCTCAGTGCCGATGGGGGACCTGACGCCCTGCAAAGGGGAACCCTACCAGACGGGGGATAAAGATGGAGGAGATGACTGCTCACTGCGTGGATGTGGAAGGAGTAAGTAGAAAGGATCATTTGGATGTAATTCTAGAACGGGAGAGATGACGCACCCTTCAAGGGACAAAAGACTCGCAGTCTATCGCCCAAAGGCCCGCTTCTGACGTGCCGATGTCAGGTTGGAGAAGAGCGGGAAGGTAGCCTGTCCCTATGTGCGGGTGAGCAATGAGAGGGACACAGCCTTGGTCGAGTCCAGATTCTTGATTCGAATCGGTATGACATCTGTTGAGCGAGAAGACGGATGTTTGGTCGGCGTTTGGCCGCCATTTACTGTATTCACTCTCGCGCCACATCTCTTACACACTCTCGACAGAATTTACAAGCAGATTCGAATAACCCTCCCATGACAATTCCGTTCTCATTGAGTCAGTATTCGATATTCCACTTCTCTTGAATTACAATGTGCGTGCCACAAAACCCATGTATCGCAGCTAGACGTGACTGCAGTGGTATTGACAGCATGCGAAACGTTTCGGGGGCTGTTGAAGAACTCGGCGTCGTGCTGATCAGCGATATCTTTTCGTGCCTGCGACCCCTCTTCTACAAAACCGACTGGCACCAGGAAGTACCAAAGAGAACTCGCCCCATGCCGTACAGCCATCGTGGAAGACGAGACGAGTCTCAGGTTTGCTACAGCTGCAGTCACCGCGGCTGCCAGAGGTGGAGAGGTGGAGGGGGTGTCAAGACCTGCCGTCTAACCCTCAAGCCTCAAGCCCTTCGACTGTTGCGCGGAAGAAACTCCTACACGAGTGCGAGAACTTGGTCTGAGGTACGGTGTCACGGTACGACTCGAAGCGAGCCACGGGAAACCTGAAGCACCATGATCTCATACGTTCACCCATACATGCTACGTGCGCTGTGCTACATTGGTAGTACCCTGAATGATTAGTACATCTCAGAAATCCGCCATGTGTAACGCAGATCGGGAGTGGAGTGCGGAATGCTCGACGTGGCGGCAGTGCTGGCGGTAGCTACAAGCGCAAAGGCCAGCCGGAAGAAAAGGTATGGGAAGGAAGGAGGGTAGATGATCGTTGTGTAATGAGATATTGTTTTTGTTGGTGAATATGCATAGCGATTTCTGGCACGGAACTTGAAGGACGAGTGGCTGCAACATGTGTCAAGGGAATGGGCCCAGGTTCATACTCGCACGCCTTGCTAATCCTACCAACTTAATGTCCACAGACGCAGGCACAAGCGGCGACCATGATCCGTTCATTGATCGAAACAAACGAACAGAACAAGGGTTGATGACATTAGCGACTTTGACAGGTGGACGCACTTGAGGAAGATAATCGTGAACAAAAGTTGACAAACCACCTTACGCACCTAAGTTAGAAGCGACATCCCTGCCGTCATCCTCGCTCGTATTTCGCGCGCTCTGCCACCGTCTTGGTGCGTGGCATAGTAACTCCTAGTGAGCATATCGCCGGGAAGCATTCCTCCAGTAAGCCGGCAAGACCATTCGTATGCACCATCAACTGCTACCAATAACCGTATTCTGACTGGGGTATCGGTGCCTGGCTCCCATGTCAACGGCTGGAGGTGGAGGCCAAACGTCCTACAAGGGTTGGACGAGCCCTTTCATGTGGCTGGACAGAGGGGATGCGTACAACATAGATGCGCTGTTGAGCGCAGAACTAACAAGCGAAGAGATAATAGCAAAGGCTAATAGACAAGTTAACTTCAGAGGGGAAGTAAACTCTGTATATATACACACCTAATAGACAAGTTACTATGGACCGTCTATGAGTAAAGGTAGTGCAGAGAGAAAGGTAAAAAGGGACTTACACTTCAGAGGGGAAGTAAACTCTGAAGTGTGAAGGCGTAAACAGCAGTCCTTATATACAGGGTGCTTAGGTAAGAATGGTCTGTGCGCACAGGTGATCCAAACACAATGCACATGGTCTGTGCACCAGAGGGAGAAATGCCATTGGAGGGCAGAGAACAAAAGCTGCCTAAAGCAGACAATACCGGTATCTTAACAATAGAGAACAATAAGAGCCATATATGACTCTGACAATAAAGATAAACAAAGCGGTCCGTACAAGTCCGGCCATAGTCCAAATTAGTCCATAAGGGACAGATACCGTATTTAGTATGTGGGCTGACACAATCAGATCCCATGAGACATGTGACTTGAATCAGTCACGTCTCAACATGCGCGTAGGAGAGGATCATAGTTTTCAGTTGGATGCCGTTCCAATTTGTGAGAAGGGACGAACAGGAACGAAGGAGGGAGAGAAAGAGCACACATCGAGGACGAGGACTTGAGGAGCCGCATGCCAGCTGGTACGATCCGGTAACCGGACCGGATATGTCGTTGTCCCAATCAGTCATGTGGTGCGCAAGGCCGTGCCTTGGGCTGTGCGCGCTACGCACGTTCCCACCTGAGAAACCTGGTCCTCGTCTCGCATTTCCTACCCTGCACTCTTATCTAACGCAAAGCCCCAATAAACACCATGTCTACCGGTCTCCAGCCGTCCTCCTCCGCTCCTAACTTTCATCCGATCTTCGAGAAGGCCTTGAAAGAATATAAGAAGAGGACCGGAAAAGAAATTTCTACCCACCCGCTCGCGGAAGAGATAAATGGCTGTAGTTCTATCGAAGCCATCCTTACCATGCTTCAAGGGAAAGCCAACGAACTCAATCAATCCCAGAGCAGCGATGAGCGGACTCACAAAGTGGCTTACGCCAACTGTGAATGTCCTGGACGCTCTCTCTACCACCCTTGGCGAGGGCGTGGGCACAGTGAGTCCTAGTATGTCATTTGATTACCGGCCTGTGTCCTAGCTGTTAAATTTCAGGTATTTCCCCCTACCAAAATTATCTTCTCTGCGATGAGTATCCTCCTTGTGGTGGGTCGTCCCTCCGCGTACTGGTATACTGTGATAATCCATGATGACGCCATTTCTCACAGGCGGCAAGAGGCACCGCAGCGAGTCGCGAAGTCCTCATAGAGCTCTTCGAGAGAATTGAAAACTTCTCTTCGAACGCCTCCAGACACACACTGAAGTCCCTCCGACGGTACAGATGACGAATGTGATGGGGAAAGTTATGGCTGAAGTGCTGTCTATGCTTGCCGTCGCAACAAAGGCGATGTATCAAAGTCGAAAGAGTTAGTTTGTCATCGCCGCCGAGCTTCCCCTGGCTGACATGGACCAGAAACGTTCCTTAAGAAGCTTGTGGGGAGGAACGATATCGAGGATGCGTTATTGAAGTTGGATAAATTGGAACAGGGGGAGCTCCGCACGGTGTCTGCGCAAGTGTTAAAGAACACCAGCGATCTGAAGGACACCACAAGTGACATCAAGGACGCGACGAGTGATATCAAGGACGGTGCGTAGCTCTTTCCTGTGGCACGATTCATACTCAACCTCTTCGGATTAGACACGAAGGAAACAAAACTGATGGTGCAGCAGATCGTCGGTGATGTCAACTCCCACGAATGTTCGTATTGTCATTACATCACTGCGAATACTTGTAGAAGCTCACCCACAACTGTAGGGGAGCGATTCCGAGGATGGCTGACTCCGCCTGATCCATCGACGAACCATACCAACGCGTGCAGCACCCAGCACGACTGCACCGCAGCCTGGGTTTTCGACGACGATATATTCAAGGACTGGGAATCGTCCCAGTCGGGCTCCTTATTGTGGATTCATGGCAAAGGTATGAATGTTCTCGCACTGCAGGGTCCACATCTCTGACTATTATATTCCTGCTTTCGTAGCGGGTTCGGGGAAGAGTATCCTCTGGTTCGCCAATCTCTTTTCTCTCTATATACAGACGTTCATGTCCTCGATCAGCTCTGCAATCATCCAGCATCTCGTTACTCTGCGCGATGCTGGGTCAGCCTCCGTCGCCTACTTCTATTTCGATTTTAGAGATGTCGACAAGAAGGATTGCCGCAACCTCGTTTCTTCACTTCTAATACAGCTCTCCTCTCGGTCCAAGCCTTGTCTCGACGCACTCTCCCGCGTCTATTCGACCTATAACTATGGCAAGGAACGGCCCAGTGAACGCACCTTGGTGACATGCCTCAAAGACATGCTCATGGCGCTATCCGCGACTCAACTTCCCACTTACATCATCCTAGATGCCCTTGACGAATGTCCCAACACGTCCGGAATGCCGACTCCGCGAGGCCATGTTCTCGGACTTGTGACAGATCTTGTTGACCTCCGCCTCCCGAATTTACACATATGCATAACTAGTCGTCCGGAAAGTGACATCTCGACCGCTCTTAAACCTTTGACATCAGGCCACTTCTCCCTTCATGATCAAGCTGGACAGAAGAAAGATATCTCCAAATACGTCAGCTCTATGGTTCAATCCGACCCCCAAATGAAGAGATGGCGGGAAGATGACAGAAAACTAGTTATCGATAAGCTCTCGGAGAAAGCCGATGGCATGTAAGGCAACACTTTGTTCTTCCCAATATTTCCTCTTATCTCAATATTGGTCGCGTAGGTTCCGCTGGGTCTTCTGTCAGCTAGAGATGTGAGGCATTGTCTCGCCCCGAGTCTTCGGCGTCAACTGAATGAACTACCGAAGAGCCTGGATGAGACGTATGAGCGGGTACTGAAAGAAATCGAGTCGACGAACCAAGGTCGACATGCACGTCGTCTGTTGCAGTGCCTTGCCGTGGCCATTCGGCCGCTTCGTGTCGAGGAGCTCGCAGAGGTGCTTGCGTTTGACCTGGATGCGACGAAGGCCGAAATCCCAAAGTATCATGCGGAATGGCGATGGGAAGACCAAGAGCAAGCGGTATTGTCTGCTTGTTCGAGCCCTGATTGCCATTGTTGGCGACGACGATTTGCGGGTTGTCCAATTTTCGCATTTTTCGGTTGAAAGAATTCCTCACATCGGATCGACTTGCCACTACAAGTGGAGATGTCTCACGATATCACATCGTCCCCGAACCTGCGCATTTGATACTTGCTCAGGCGTGCCTTGGGGTTCTGCTCGATTCGGATGATCGCGTCATCAAAGAGAGCGAAGTGGGTAGCAGCGAGAACAGGGCCAAGACTATTCCTCTTCTCAACTATGGTGCCGAGCACTGGGCTTCGCACGCCCAGGTCGGGAAGGTGTCATCGTGCGTGAAGGACGCGATGGAGACACTCTTTGACTTGGACAAGCCATATTTTTTGGAATGGAAACGAATACGCGACATATACCCTCATACACTCTTGGTCTACGATTTCCCGACCAACCCCTTGTACTATGCTGCTCTTTGTGGATTCTATGACCTAGTTCGGTGTCTCATCTCCAGATACCCAGACCAAATTAATCACGACGGACATCAGTATAACTCACCCTTGGCCGCGGCATTATTCGGGAAACACGTCCGGGTTGCAGATCTCCTACTTGAGCACGGTGCGCATGCTCATGTTTGGGGAAACCCTCCACTTTGCCACGCGATCGAATTCTCAGATGATGCCCGTGTCGATGCCGTGCAATTTCTCCTCAGACACGGCGCGCATGTAAATTCCGGACGGAAGGACCTCCGAACTCCTCTGCACCTGGCAGCGGATGTGGGAGATCCAGAAGTAGCCCGGATACTGCTCGAACACGGGGCAGATGTCAATCTACGGGACGATGATGGCCAGGTTCCGTTGCACCTAGTGTCGACCAGCGAGCGCGAGTTTAGGAGGGACGAAGGTGGCGAACGCTTGATTATTGCGCGGTTATTAGTGGAACGCCGCGCGGACGTGGATGCACGAGATAAGTACGACGCGACCCCGTTACATTTCGCATCGCATCATTGGCGGATCGAGATTGCCCGACTGCTGCTCGAGCATGGCGCCAACGCCAATGTACCAAATATCCAAGGGCGCAACCCACTGCATGAACTGTCACGACGCTGCCCTTACGTTAATGGGTCTCGAGAAAGGCTGAGCGGAGTAAAACTGCAGAATGTTCTCAGCGTTGCAAAACTTTTACTGGAGCACGGTTGTGGACGTGAATGCACTAGATAGAGACTACGCAACCCCATTACACTTTGCATCCTCTCACGGGATGCTTGATGTCGCGCGACTGCTACTCGACCGTGGTGCCAAGGCCGACGCGGAGAATGTATTAGGCCAGACCCCTCTCCATCTAGTATCTCAAGATGAATATTTCTCCTGCGAAGACCCCAGTATAGCACTGCTTTTACTGGAGCTCGGCATGGACGCGAACGCGCGAGATAGGGACCAGGCAACCCCTCTACATTTCGCGTGCTCCCACGGGAACTTCGAGACGGCACTGGTGTTGCTCGATCATGGCGCAGAAGTCAACGCGCGGAATGTTGATGGCCAGACACCATTACACCGACTCGGAGTATCACACATGCGTGGAAACGCTGACAATTCCCGTGTTACTCAGCTAATGTTGGAACGTGGTGCAGACGTGAATGCACGGGACAAGGATCAAGCGACTCCATTACATTTGGCGTGCTACATGTTGATGTTCGAGACCGCGCAGGTGCTACTCGACCACGGCGCAAAAGCCGATGCACAGGATGCAGACGGCCAGACACCATTACACCGAGTACCAGCGACCCGACTTGCTGGTGACCAGGGAACCTCCCGTATCACTCGGCTGTTATTGGAACGTGGAGTGGGCGTAAATGCACTAGACAATCATCAAGAAACCCCTTTACATATCGCGTGCTCCCATGGGGAATTTGGGATCGCACAGGTGTTGCTCGACCACGGCGCCGAAGTCAGCGCGCATAACGCCGACGGCCAGACCCCGTTACACCGAGTATCACAGACCCCACCTTGTTACACAGACGGCCATGTCGCACGGGTTTTGTTGGAGCGTGGTGTGGACGTAAATGCACGAGACAAGCGCGAGGCGACCTCGTTACATCTGGCGGCTTACAAGTCGTTGTTTGAGATTGTCAAGGTACTGATCGACCATGGGGCAGACGCCGACGTACGCAATGCGGACGGCCAGACCCCATTACACCGAGTAGTGTCACAGCGCTCTGGTAAATACTACTCCAATCCCCGTGTCGCGCGACTATTGTTGGAACATGGCGTGGACGTGAATGCACAAGACAACGAGCAAGCAACCCCATTACATTTGGTATCTTACTATGGCCATGTCGAAGTCGCAGAGGTGCTGCTTGACCACGATGTACAGGTCAATGCAGAGGACATCCGCGGACAGACACCATTGCACCAAGTGCTACTAGGCAATCACAACTACAAGAGTTACGAGATGGGATCACCAAAGAGTGACCCAGGCAAAGCCGTTCGTCTCGCACAGCGATTACTGAAGCGCGGTGCGGACGTGAATGCACGAAACAAGGACCACGAGACGCCGTTACATCTGGCCTCACGCCTTCTGTTGCACGAGATTGCCCGAATTCTTGTCAAGCACGGTGCCGATGTCAATGCGGAGAACTCCGAGGGCAAATCCCCTTTGCAGCTCGCTCCTGGGAGGAAAGGGAAGGCAATGAGGCGATTGTTGTCGAGATATTCTGCCAATCATACGTGATACGTAGTCGTGATGGATCTGCTCTACGATCGAGTGTGTCAACGTAGCGTTACTTATCGTATTTGTTCAAATACGCGGATTGTAGTATATAGTGGTCGTCTATAGAGTGTAAAAAGCCATCGCGGAAATCCTGCACGTCACTCTTCCCTGGCCTTCTCATTCACGAAAATATTGTCGGCTCCTACCTTCGCTCGTGACGACCATCCCGCGCTCCATTAGCGCCTCCGCGTAGGCAAGCGCATCGCATTGGTGGGGCCGCCACACATGGCACACCGACTAACGCCGGTTGATATTCAGGAAGCCGAAAGCCTTCGGGAATGAGGCGAACAGCCCGGAGGGTGGCGAATAAAGGGCGCCGCGCGAGAAGCGAAGTACCATTTGTATACATTATTCATAAGAGGAAGGGAACGAGAAGTAGTGAGGGAGGGTACAGAGAGGACATACGTTGATTGTCAATGGTTTGCGACGAATTGTTCGCTGTGCTGACGGGAGTGCTGCGTCAAGTCTGTTTGGAGAGGGGGATTGGTAATGGCGTGGTCCTCAGGCTCGTACAAGAGGACAGCTCACACACCTACATTGGCGAGTGTAAACGTGTTTCATCGCTGACGGACGTGTTACACCTTTGTTAGGAGAATCGCTCAGATCCGAGTCTACCCCCCTCTGAGGCATTACTACATGGACCAGGGGCGAGGAGGAGCCGTTGGAGACGTGCGCAGGTGCGAGCGAGGGATCTAGGGAACATATGGAATATCGCCTCCTCGCCAGCCCTCTCTCGGACAACTGTCCTCACCCAACCCCCAACCCCCAATCCTAACCGACGCCCATAGCGAAGGGATCTGACGGATTTCAAGCTCTTCCATTCACTCCAAGGGATGCAATTGGCGAGTTGTGCAGCTGAGAGTTGTGTATGACGATGACTCCAGATCTTGCTTTGGGAGTCAGTGAGTCAGATGCGGCTGATGTGGGCTGAGATCTACATGGCTCCGAGGCGAGGCGGTTTGCTGTCTAGCAGGTTACGGAGTCCTCTCAACGGAGACGAAGCTCAACGCGCGAAGGCGAACGGGGTGCAGAAGCACGGGACAAACTAGACACACGAATAAGACTCAGGAATCGCGTAGAAGCGATGACTGTGTTTATTTGCCTAGACACACGAATAAGACTGTCTAGGCGTAAGCGTACTGTAGAGAAATAATAGTAACGAGTTATCTTACCTCAGGAATCGCGTAGAAGCGATGACTGAGGTATACATGGTGAACTACACGGGTATAAGTACGAGTCGAACAGAAACACGGGGTACTGTCAGTAGCACATTCACATGGGCACAGGTATAGTATGATGTCCAGAACCGAGATGATATGATAATTCACTCACGAGACGAATCAATTTATCAGTCAAATATCCGGGTATGATCGACAACGCGAGCCACATCGGCCTCGCGCGCGTTGGGAACTCAACATGCTGCAACTGGCAATGTCCCCCATGAGCTCGCCAGTCATCCTCTTATAAAAATTTCCAGCTCTCCTTGCCCTGCACTTACAACACCCCAACTTAATTCATAACACCTACCATCGAAACACAAACGGCTAGTGCTCCCGAAATATCCAACGGAGCAATTCCCGTCCTCCCACTTCCTCATCTGCTGCGGATCGACCCTGTTCGAATCGACCCGCGCACCCTCGTGGGTCTGCCTCCTGCATCATAACGTACGCGACGAATGGCTTCTGCCCAAAGGCCGCAAGGACCGCGGGGAAGACGTGACCGTGGCGGCAGTGCGCGAGACGTTCGAGGAGATGGGCTACCAGTGCGAGCGGCTGCTGCTCAACCTGATCACGTGGGCTCCAGAGGCGGGCACGCAGACGAAGGACGCGGCGGTGCCCGTTCCTGGGAGCGAGGAGCCGTTCATGCTGACGTGGCCACGTACCGAGGACGGGCTGGTCAAATTCATCTGGTGGTTCGCGACGGTGTGCACGGGGGAGAATAAGGTCGAGGGCACGCAGACGGTGGAGGAGAGCTTCGAAAGTGCATTTCTTCAATGTGGACAAGGCGCTGCGGGTGGCGATATTCAGGCGGACAGGGAGGTGATCGCAAAGGGCGTCGATCTGGTGCGTGTAATGTACTATCCCGTCGGCTCCGTTGAGAGGGATATAATTGAGGGGCCCATGTGATGCCCACTGGCAACGTTCCACCGCAATGTCGTTGAGCCCGTGAGACAAGCCATGCATTTAGTCGGAGACATTCGTTTCAACACCAGAACCAGGTAACCCCGGCGGCCCGAGAGGATGTATCCCAGAAATAGAAGGATATGAACCAAATGTGGGGTCGTTGATCATACTATCCGACCCCTCTACACCTTCCTGGCTTCGCAGCTTCCGAGTCGTGACGCGGACAAGACTTCTATATGAGGGCGGGAGGATGGTCTGGGACACTGCGGGCAGGGCAAGCAAGCCGCGGGAAACTTGCGGCTCCACGATCTCGTCTCGTGATATGTTCACCAATACCCGCGTACTACTGTACGTGCCTTGGTACGTGCACGTTCAAGTACTACCTGTAAGGTACTCCGCTCAGTACATCCCAGAAATCTGCCATGAGTAGCACAGAGCTAGAGCGGGACGCTGAATTAATCAGTGTTGGCAACACCTAGTGGCGCCGGTCGCACGAAAAGGTGTTCTGCCAAGCAATCATGATACGTCATCGTGATGGCTTTTCACTACGATGGATCAGTGTAGAAACAGGTTCGACATTTGTTTGATACGTAGATAGTTCATATTACAGTAGTCATCCGTGAAGGGTAAAATGCCATCACACATTACCCCTGCGTAACCTCGAAAACATCACGGTCATCGCTGTTCCTACCAGTAGGTAGTAGCCGTATATGAAGCGTATTGAAGATCCCGCGCGTCACCTCTGGTCATCCACGAAAGCGTCGCTCGTGACAACTGTCCCGTGCTCCATCAGCAGCCTAACACGGGCAAGGCCATCAGCGCATCGCATGTCACACAACTTGATTCGGCCGTCGAGCACACCGTACGTAACATCATCACCAGCGCCCAGTGGCCTCCCTCACGGGAGAAGACGCAAGGGCAAATGGTCAGGAAGTCAAATGCTCCACGAGAATGGATGGGGCGAATGGCGCCAGAAGGCAGAAAACGCCACACTAGGAAGATGCGCGACACGCGGAATTATGCGAGTGAGAAGCGAAGTGCCATTGTATGCGTTGGTTAGTCTGGAAGAGAACGAGAAGTAATAAGTGACGGTAGACAGAGGACGCACATCGAGTATTTCAATATGTTTGTCGAACCCTAGTGAAGAATTGCCCGTCGGCCGACGGGAGACCTGCGTCTGGCGCTGTCTGTGGGAGAAACGAGAGGAAGGCGAAAGAGGGATTGGTGAAGGAATATAGTCTTTTGAAAGAAAGGTATGGTGTGAATGGTGTTAGTACAAGAGGACTGCATTGCGCAGCACTTTATTGAAAATCGACGAAAACAAACGTATTTAGTCATGGATGGAGGTATGGACTTGACCTGTGTCAGTGGAGACCCGGAGCGGCGCAGGCCTGCACTGCGTCGCCCGCGCCCGCGCCTTCACGAAGGTGATGTCTCATGACATGCATCACGTCGTCACCATCGGAGCCGCCGACGCGGAACAAACTGAGGGGCAGTGATGACTCCAGGAGAAATGTGCGCGGTTCGAACGTGCGTGAGCAAGGAAGTCCTAGGAAGTGCAGTAAAACATGTCCATGCTGCTCGTCTGCTCACCACATGGGACACTGTCACCCTCTCCGCTGGCTACACGCTGCCCTCTCCATCGCCCAAACAAGCACGCAAGACTCGGACGTCAATCTCACATCCGGTGATGAGTCGAACAGACATTTCATCGCCAAACTTAGCATATATTTTGGAATAAGTTACTATACTCACCTGTTCCGGTTACCTCCCTCACAGACGGCCAGGGCGTGTAAATCTTGGGCCGCGTAGCTGACGCACCGTGAACGGCGATGACGATATCGGTCGTTGACCAAGTAGGAGATGTGGACCAAGGTCTGTGTCCTTGAATTTCCGATCCTTGGTGCCAATGGTGGGGCGTCGACTCAAGTTGGGGACCCAACGCCCTGCAGAGGTGAGATGAACCCTACAAGATGGGCGGTAAGGACGGAGGAGATGACCACTCGCTGCGCAGATGTGCGGGGTGCAGAGAGGACCGTTTGGATACTATTCCATTCGTGTGAGAGAGAACCGGAGTGATAACGCACCAATCAAGGGACCCCAAGTCTATCCGAGTCGCCGAACGGGAGCCCTGCCTCAAGTTCTGGCGTGTCAGGTTGGAGAAGAGCGGAAAGGAGAGGAGGCGGCCTATTCCTATGTGCAGGTGAGCGAGAGGGACACGGCCTTAGTTGAATCCAGATAGCTTGGTTCAATTCAGCTTGACACTTGTTGAGAGAGAAGACGATGGGTGAGTCGGAGATGTTGGTTTGGCTGACAAACGGCGCCAATCACCGGCGATCCTCGCCATTTCACATAAACACTTCTATCATAGCTCTCGCCCTTTCAGCTTCATCGCGACGGAACGTAAGCAGATGCCGCTTTCGAATAACTCCCCACTACAATTCCGTTAGCATGAAGTCATTGATCGACAATCTATTCCTCTGATTCTTACACCACAACGTGCGTGCCGAGTAAGTACTGCCCGTAGAACTACATGCACTGCCAGACGTGACTGTAATGGCATTGAAAGTACGCGAAACATTTCGGGGACTATTGAAGAACTCAACGGGGATCGTGCTAGACTGCGATAAGATAACGATAACCTAATCAGAACTTACCCCGTGCCTTACGGCTATCGCGGAAAACGAGACGAGTCTCGAGTTTGCTACAGCTGCAGTCACCGCAGCTGCCAGAGGTGTCGGGGGTGCCAAGAGTTCCATATCACCTTCAAGCTCTTCTACTTTTGCGTGGATGAAACTCCTACATGAGTGCGGGAGAACGGTCTGAGATATTGCTTGACGCGTCACCGCAAGACTGGGAGCGAGCCATGGGAACCCTGGATGCACCCCTCCAGTAGGCCGCAAGACTGTTCTTACGTGTTGCCAATGACCTCCGATGACCATATTCTGACTGAGGTATCGATGCTCAGTATTGGTATCGGTAGTTGGAGGTTGGGGGGGGGGGGGGGGGGGGAACGTCCTACGATGGCTGGAAGAAACCTTTCACAGGGCTGGAAAGAGGGGACGCATACAATTTGCTTGCGCGCAAGAGAGGATCGTAGTTTGATGCCGCTCCAATTTGTGAGAGGAAGGTAATGGAGAGGGGAGAGAAAGAGCACACCATATATCACGCAACTTGGTGGGGCTGTCGAGCACACCGTACGTAACAACCACTAGCGCCCGGTGACCCCCCGGGAGAATGGATGGGACGAATAACGCCCAAGGGCAGCAAACACTGCAGCAGAGATTCCGGCACGGGATTGTGCGAGCGAGAAGCGAAGTGCCGTTTGTATGCGTTAGCTATCCATGACTGGAAGGAAACGAGAAAGGGTGAGTGACGGTAGAGAGAGGACGCACGTCGAGCATTCTAATATCTGCCGAACTCTAGCGAGGAATAGCTCATCGGCCGATGGGAGACCTGCGTCTCGCGCAGTCCATTTTTAGAAACGAGAGGAGGGATTGGTGAGTGAGCGAAGTCCTTGGAAAAGGAAGGTACGAGGTGAAGGGTTGTCTTACAAGGGGACAGCGTTGCGCAGTGCTTGCATTTGAAAGTTGGCGAATGCAAATATTTTTTCGTCGCGGACGGTGTGCGAACTTGACTTTGTCAATGGAGACTCGGAGTAGCATAAGTAAGTTCGTACTGTATCGCCTGGGCTCGCCCTTCACAAAGTTAGCGTATCATAAGCGTCACGGCGTCGCCAGCGGAGCCGGAGACGCAGTACAAACTCTGCAGGAGGGGCGGTGAAGACCTCAGGATAAAAGTGCGCTGCGAATGTGCGTGAGAAAAAGAAGTGCGACCTAGGAACTGCAGGGAACATACCCACGCCGCTCGTTGGCTCAGCGCTCAGCGCATGGGAAATAGTCCTCCTCCCCACCAGAACCGCCGGCTGCGTTCTCACTGCCCCCTTCCTCACCCGAACGAGCGCAACAGACATTTCGTCACCGGAGCCAGCATATAGTTTACTCTCCTGTTCCAATTCCCTCTCATAGACGGCCGGGTCGGATAAATTGTAGGCCGTGTAGCTCACACACAGCGGAGACAATGACAATATCGGTCAGGCAAACCCTAGTTGTGTTGATGAGGTCGGTGCCCTCGAATTTCCGGGCTTCTGTGCTGAAGCGCTGACGGTGGGGTGTGGGAAACCCGACACCCTGCTTAGGTGAGATGGACCATACCAGCGGTAAGAGCGGTAGAGAAGATGACTGCTGTTCGCTGCGTGGATGAACGGGGAGTAGAGAAGACTATTTGTGTGAGAGAGAAGCGGAATGGGAGAGACGACACACCCTTCATACAGTAGAACCAAATAAAAAACCGGCGCGATGGGAGCCCTGCTTCTGACTTGCCAGTGCGGGAGTGGAGAAGGGAGATGCGGGAAGGAGAACAGGCAGGGTATTCGGCGACCTTAGTAGAGTCTCAGATTGCTTGATTCGACTCGGTGTGACAATTGTGAGCGCAGACTGTGATTAATGTGATTGTCTATCGGATATGGCAAATACCGGAGATTTCCGCGATTGTCTCTTCGCCTGAGAGTATTTCTCGTATTTCTCACCACTCTTGCGCCAAATCACACTCGCATCAGAACATGAGTAAATTGTGCTTTCAAATGACCCTCCCGCAACAATTCCCGTTCGCATTGAGTCGTCGACCAACATTTCACTCCAGCTTTATTTCCTGCGTTACAGGCGCACGACGAGTAACTACCGTAGAACCGCATGTTTCATGGCTAGACGTGATTGCCAAAGCATCAGTAGTATTACCCAATGTTTGGCGAAGATGATCTGTGATAAGATGATAACGTCACTGGAACACCACTCGACATACTTGGCCCCAGGCCAATACCAATCCAACGTGTGAACCATCCAAGCTAATTCCCGTCCTGCTGCAAGACCGATTATTCAGCGATTACCAAAGGGACCTCGCGACTCACCACACAGCTATTGGGGAGAACACGACGGATCTGTCTGTTACAGCTACAGTTGCTACGACTGCCGTAGGTGGTGGGGTCTCGTGGGGTGTCAAGACTGCTGCATGTGCTACATACACCGTGTGACTTTCGACCCCTACCGTCTTATTAGTGCACCCCAGAAATCCGCTATGAGTAACACAGATCTAGAGTGAAATGCAGAGGTGGTGCAGGCAGAACGCTACTAGCGCGCAAGCCAGTCGAAAGAAAAGGCGTGAGAAGGAGGGTAGACGATCACACGGCGACCACGCCCTGGTCAATGTTCGAAACAAACGAATGGAATGGGGGTTGACAATGGACACTTTGACGCACTTGAGGAAGGTAATCGTGAACAAAATGTCAGAAGCCATGGTACACACCTAAAAGCGTCATCTCCACTGTCGTCCTCACTCGTGGCGGCCCTCCGCCGCCGCTCTGGTGCGCGATGCGTCATAACTCCTAGTGGACGTATCGCCAGATCCACTCCTCCAGTAGGCTGCAAGAGTAATCTGACACAACTAGCAATGGCCTCCGATGACTATATTCCGACTGGGGTACCGGTGCCGGGCATTGGTGTCAGCAGTTGGAGGCGGGGGGCCTAACTTCCTACGAGGGCTGGACGAACCCTTTCACAGGATTGGAAGGAACTAGGGAATACGTAGACGCACGCAAGAAATGATCATATTTTGACGATATTCCCATTTGTGAGAGGGGACGAACGGGAATGAACGGGGAAGTGAAAGCCTGAGAGCGCACGTCGAAGACTCTGAGAACTTGAAGGAGCTGCGGTAACTTACGCGTACCTTACTTCCGCGATTCAACCGGTCCGGATATGTACCGACGAGCGCCAGTCGAGCGCCAGTTGGGCGCTTTGAGCGCCTGTCCCAATCAAACCAAACATTATCCAAGTCATGTGTGCTGTGAGCAGGGCTGTGCCTCAGTCAAGCTTGGGCCGTGCGCTGTGCGCATCCACGGGGAATGTCACACGTTCCCACCTGAGAAACGCGGTCCTTGTCTCGCATCTTCGACCTGCACTCTTATCTAACTCTGAGCCGCAATAAACACGATGTCGACCAGTCTCCAGCCGTCCTCCTCCACTCCAAACTATCACCCGATCTTCGAGAAGGCCCTCAAAGAGTACAAGAAGAAGACCAGAAAGGAAATTTCCACCCACCCTCTCGCAGAGGAGATACGAGGTTGTGGTTCTATCGAAGCGATCCTCACCGTACTTCAAGGGAAGGCCAACGAACTCAATAAGTCTCAGAGCAGCGATGAGCGACTCACAAAGTGGCTCACACCCACTGTGAATGTCCTCAACGCTCTCTCTGCAACCCTTGGCGAGGGCGTTGGTACGGTGAGTCCCAACGCGTTGCCTGATTACAGCCTATGTCCTAACGTTAAATTTCAGGTCTTTCCGCCCACCAAAATTATTTTCTCTGCGATGAGTATCCTCCTTGTTGTGAGCTTACCCTCCGCGTGGGCTGTGATACCTCGTGATAACGCCATTTCCCCGCAGGCGGCAAGGAGCACCGCAGCGAGCCGTGAGGTACTTATCGAGCTCTTTGACAGAATTGAAAACTTCTTCGTACGCCTCCAGACCCACACCAAAGTCCCACCGACGCCACATATGACAAACTTGATGGGGAAAGTCATGGCTGAAGTGCTGTCTATGTTTGCGGTCGCGACAAAGGTGATGTGTCAAAGTCGATGGAGTAAGTTGATCTCCGCCGCCGAACTTCCCCTCGCTGAAATTCGATCAGAAACTTTTTTAAAGAAGCTTTTGGGAAAGAACGATATCGAGGACGCGTTGCTGAAGTTGGATAAATTGGAACAGGGGGAGCTCCGTATGGTGACTGTGCAAGTGTTAAAGAACACCAGTAATATCAAGGACGCTACCAGCGAGCTCAAGGACGGTACGTAGTTCTTCGTCTCATACACAATTCATACCAAACCTCTTCGGACTAGACGCAAAGGAATCAAAAGTGATGCTAAAGCAGATTTTCAGCAATGTTAGCTCCCATGAGTGTTCGTATCGTCATGACCTCACCGCGAATACTTGTAAAAGCTCTCGCAATTGTAGGGGAGCGACTCCGAGGGTGGCTTACTCCGCCTGATCCATCGACAAACCACACCAACGCGTGCGGTGCCCAGCATGAGAGAACCGCAGCCTGGGTTTTCAACGAAGATATATTTAAGGAGTGGGAGTCGTCCAAGTCGGGATCCTTGTTGTGGATTCATGGCAAAGGTGTGGATGTTCTCACTCTGCGGGGTTCACATCTTACTGACTACTCCTGCTTTCGTAGCGGGTTCGGGGAAGAGCATCCTCTGGTTCGCTGTTCTGTTTCTCTCCGTTTACAGATGTTTATGTCCTCGGTCAGCTCTGCGATTATCCAGCATCTCGTCACTCTGCGCGATGCTGGGTCAGCCTCAGTCGCCTATTTCTACTTTGATTTTAGAGATGTCAATAAGAAGCATCGGCGCGGCCTCCTTTCTTCACTTCTAACACAGCTCTCTTCTCGGTCCAGGCCTTGTCTCGACGTGCTCTCCCGTGTCTATTCGACCTATGACGCTGGAAAGGAACAACCCAGTGAACGTGCTTTGATACAATGCCTTAAAGACATGCTTATGGCGTCATCCCTGTCTCAACTCCCTACTTACATCGTCCTGGACGCCCTTGACGAATGTCCCAACACGTCCGGAATACCAACTCCACGAGGACATGTCCTCGAACTTGTGAAAGATCTTATTGACCTCCGCCTTTCGAGTCTACACATGTGTATTACTAGTCGCTGGGAGAATGACATCCGGACCGTTCTCGAGCCTTTGGCTTCGGGCCACCTCTCCCTTCATGATCAACCTGGACAGAAGAATGACATCGTTGAATACATCAACGCTGTTGTTCAATCCGACTCCCAAATGACAAGCTGGCGGGAAGATGACAGGTGTCTAGTAATCAAAACACTCTCGGAGAAAGCCGATGGCATGTAAGGCGATGCATTGTTCCCGTCAATACTTCCCTAATATTGATCATACAGGTTCCGATGGGTCTTCTGTCAGTTGGAGGTGTTAAGGCATTGTCTCGCTCCAAGTCTTCGGCGTCAACTCGATGAACTACCAAAAACCCTGGACGAGACGTACGAGCGGGTCTTGAAGGAGATTGAGTCCACAAATCAAGGCCAATACGCGCGTCGTCTATTGCAATGCCTTGCTGTTGCTATGCGGCCACTTCGCGTTGAGGAGCTCGCAGAGATGCTTGCGTTTGACCTTGATGTAACCGAAGAAGAGATCCCGACGCTCCATGTGGAATGGCGATGGGAGGACCAGGAACGAGCAGTGCTATCTGCTTGTTCGAGCTTGATTTCCATTGTCGACGGCAAATATTCCTCCGGGGGAGATTACCGTGTTGTCCAATTTTCACATTTTTCAGTGAAAGAATACCTTACATCGAATCGTCTTGTCGCCACGGGCGGAGATGTCTCACGGTACCACATTCTTCCCGAACATGCCCACTTGATACTTGCGCGTGCCTGCCTTGGGGTTCTACTCAACTTGGGTAATCACGTTGACAATGAGCATGACAAGGGTGGTGGCAGGCACAGCAAGGACATCCCTCTGCTCGAGTATGCTGCCATGTACTGGGCGTCCCACGCTCAGGTCAGGAGCGTGTCGTCACATCTGAAGGACGCGATGGAAACACTCTTTGACTTGAACAAGCCATACTTTTTGATGTGGATACAAATACACAACATAGACCATGATTTATTTGGATTCCTCTGGCAGAAACCACGCCGTCCACGGCCCCTGTACTACGCAGCTCTTTGTGGATTCTTTGATCTCGTTCGGTGCCTTGTCGTTAAACACCCGGAGCAAATAAATCACCGTTGTGGCAACCTCGAGTTTCCCCTGGTCGCGGCCCTATCCAGAAAACGCTTTCAGGTTGCCGAGCTCCTCATTGAGCACGGCGCGCATATCAATGTTCGCTGGCACCCCCCACTTTTCCACACGATCCACCATTTAAGAGACGCTCGTGTCGACGCTGTACAGTTTCTGCTCAGACGTGGCGCGGATGTGAATGCCATGGAGGAGCGTTTTTGGACTCCGCTGCATATAGCAGCCGAGCGGGGATATCTCCAGATAGCTCAAATGTTACTCGAGCATGGGGCAGAGGTCAATTGTCAGAACGACGATGGCCAAACTCCGCTACACCTCGTGTCGAACAGGGGGTCTGGTGATCATGAAGGCGAACGTGAAGGCGAACGTGCTATTCTTGCGCAAATATTGGTCAAATATGGTGCGGACGTGATGGCACTAGATAAGGACAAGGAAACCCCGTTACATATCGCATCATGTTATGCGCGGGCCGAGATTGCCCAGCTGCTGCTCGATCATGGCGCAAATGCCCAAGCAAAGAACATCCGAGGTCAGAGCCCACTGCACAAGGTGCCACAAGGAATCAGCGAATATAAAAGGTATCCTTATGTCGCACTCGGTCCTGGGGACCGTGCATCATATCACTACAAAATAGCTCATGGCGTTGCACTGCTTCTACTGGAGCGCGGCGTGGATGTGAATTCACTAGATGAGGACTACGTAACCCCGTTACACTTAGCATCCTCCCATGGGATGCTCGAGGTTGCACGACTGCTGCTTAATCATGGCGCGAAAGCCAACACGGAGAATGTACAGGGCCAGACCCCTCTTCACCTAGTATCATTGCACGAAAAGCACACTGACGGAAATCCCGATATTGCACGGTTATTACTGAAGCACGGTGCGAATGCAAACGCGCAAGATAAGAACCAGGATACCCCTTTACATTTCGCGTGTTTCGGTGTGCAGTTCAAGACCGCCCTGGTGTTACTTGACGAAGGCGCTGAAGTCAATGTGCAGAATGCTGACAGCCAGACGCCATTACACAGTCTTGTATACCGTACCATAAATGACCGTAGTGCCCGTCTTGCACAGCTAATGTTAGAGCGCGGCGCGGACGTGAATGCACGAGAGAAGGATCAAGCGACCCCGTTACATTTGGCATCCAAGTTTCCATACTTCTCAGGCTCGACGGAGACTATACAGGTACTACTTGGCCACGGTGCAGAAGCCGACGCACAGAATGCAGACGGTCAAACCCCATTACACCAGGTATCACAATGTTCAGGTTGGGACTTCTACCCTCGCCCTCTCGTGCGGCTATTGTTAGAGCGCGGCGTGGACATAAATGCACGAGACAAAACACAGGCAACCCCGTTACATTTTGCATCTTACTATGGGCTGGTCGGTGTTGCAGAGGTGCTGCTTGAACACGGGGCAAGTGCTAGTGCGGAGGACATCCGGGGCCGGACACCATTGCACCGAGTATCACAGAGCTTAGATCATCGCAAATTAGGCTCTCATGTTGTGCGGCTATTGTTGGAGCGCGGCGTGGACGTAAATGCACGAGACGAAGAACAGGCAACCCCGTTACATTTGGCATCCTTTGGGAATGACGATGTCGCAGAGGAGCTGCTTGGCCATGGGGCATGGGCTAATGCGAAGGACATCCGAGGCCAGACACCCCTACACAGAGTGGTACTCGGCAATCAGGACTACTACAATTTCACGAGGACAGTGTCATGGAAACCAAAAAGGAATCCAAATAGAGCTGTTCGTCTCGCAGGACAATTACTGGAGCGCGGTGCGGATGTGAATGCACCAAACGAAGACCACGAAACCCCGTTACACCTGGCATCACGCCTTCGATTGCTCGAGATGGCGCGATTCCTTCTCAAGCACGGTGCCGACGTCAATGCGAAGAACTTGGAAGGAAAGGCTGCTTTGCAGCTTGCATCTGGGAGAAAGAGGAAAGCGATGAGACGATTGTTGTCGGAATACTCTGCCAAGCAAGCGTGATACGTAGTCGTGATGTGTCTGCTCTAGGATACATTAGTGTAGAACTGTTGCTTTGTTTGACATTTAGTCGGATACAGATGGTAGATTGTATTAACTTAGCCGTATATGGTGCGTATTGAAGATCCCGTATGTCACCTCTACCCGACTTGACCATTCACGAAAATGTTGTCCCTGCCCCTACCCTCGCTCATGACAACCGTCCCGCTCACCATCAGCAGCCCAACACAAACAAGCATCGGCGCCCCGCATGTCATGTAACTTGGTGGGGCCATCGACCACACCGCACGTAAGATCAATATGGACGCCCGGTAGCCTCACATGGAAAGATACGGGTGCAGGTGGTAAATGGTCAGGAAGCCAAACGCTCCACGACAACGCATGGGTCCGATAATGCTGGAAGGTAGAAATCACCGCACTAGGGACGGAATCATACGAACGAGAAGTAAAGTGCCATTTGAATGCGTTGGGTTAGTCTGGAAGGGAACAAAAAGTAGTGAACGACGGTAGACAGAGGACGCACGTCGAGCATATTTGCCGAGCCCTAGCAGGGAATTGTTCGTCGGCCGATGGGAGACCTGCATCAGGTGCTGTCTGATGGGAGAAACGAGAGGAAGGCGAAAGAGGAATTAGTGAGGGAGCGTAGTCCTTGGAAAAGAAAGGTATGGTGTGAATGGTTTTGGTACAAGGGGACTGCATCGCACAGTGCTTACACGCGGAAGTTGGCGAATACAAACGTTTTTTGTCACGGACGGACGTTCGGACTCGACTTTTGTCAGCGGAGACCTGGAGCACGGGTCCTCACTGTATCGCTCGCGCCCACCCTTTCGCAAAGATAATGCATCACATGCGTCACGGCGTCACCACCGGAGCTGCCGACGCGGAACAAATTCTGCAAGAGGGGCAGTGAGGACCCTAGGTAAAATGTGAATGTGCGAGAGCGAAGAAGTGCAACCTAGAAAGCAAGCTAGAAAGTGCAAGAAATATGCCCACGCTGCTTGTCTACTCGCGGCTTACCATGTGGGACATTGTCACCCTCTCCACCGGGACCGGCGGCTACATTCTCGCTGCTCTCGCCCTCGCCTAAACGAGCACGGAAATCTCACATCCAGCGACGAGCGGAATAGACATTTCGTCGCCAAAGTTAGCATATACTATACTCACCTGTACCGATTTCCTCCCTCACACAGACGGCCAGGGCATGGGCATGTAAATTCTGGGCCATGTAGCTGACACATAGTGAAAGTAATAACGACATCGGTCGTTAACCTAGACAGAGATGTGGACCAAGGTTGTTGTTTTTGAATTTCCGGGCTTTGGTGCCGATGGTGGGGGACCGGACGCCCTGCAAAGAGGAACCCTACCAGACAGGTGGTAAAGACGGAGGGGATGACTGCTCGCTGCGCGGACGTGCAGGGAGTAGAAAGGATCGTTTGGATGCCATTCCATTGCTGTGTGAGAGAACTAGAACGGGAGAGGTGACGCACCCTTTAAGGGACAAAACGGCTCGCAGTCTATCGCCTAAAGGGAGCCCTGCTTCTGACGTGCCGGCGCTGGGTTGGAAAAGAGCGGTAAAGTGAAAAGATAGTCTATTCCTATCCAGGTGAGCGATGAGAGGGGCACGGCCATAGTTGAGTCCAGATTGCTGCTTGATTCGAATTGGTATGACATTTGTCGAGCGAGAAGACGGATGTTTGGTCAGGGTTTGGCAGACACCTTGTGTGAGAGACTATCACTACTCCTCACGCGTTTTCTTCCCAAACGGAGAACGATGAGAGACATCTCATCAGCAAAACCAGATTTAACTAGCTTAACTAATGGTAACTAGGGGAAACTAGTGACAATATATTTGGGTGTCACTAGTCTCGGCTAGTGCCCACTAGTAACATTTTGTTTTCCTGATGCTGGCGCGACCTTCTAGTTGGTGTGACACTTATTGAGTGAGAAGCTGGTGATAGTCTATCGGAGATGTTGGGCGGTTGAGCCGGCAAACACCGGAGATTCGCTCTCGCCACAGATCTCTTACACACCGTTTTTGAATGACCTTCCCATGGCAATTCCTGTTTTCATTGAGTCATTCCACTCCAGCTTTATACAACGCGCGCAACGAGTATACTAGATCCGCATGTTTCATGGCTAGACGCGACTGCCATACCATCAGTAGCTATAGCGCGCGAAACGTTTCGGGAGAACTATTACCAATGTTAGGCGAAGAACTTGTGATGAGTTGTGATAAGATAATGATGACTTCGCTGAAATACCATTCAACCTACTTGGCCCCAGGCCATGACGAGCAACACCGAATCGACATGCAAGAGCCGAGCTGAGTCACGAAGTAGTCCAGCTGTGACAATGTCGTCTCTGCCAATCTTACTTCGTTCTTGTCCGCGACCCTCATTCCCGTCTTGCTGCAAGAACCGACTAGCATCCGCAATTACTAAAGGAAACTCGCGCATTGCCGCATAGATGTTGTGGAAGACATGCAAACCTCGGGTATGTTACAGCTGCAGTCGCTGGAGCTACCGGACGTAGAGAGGTGGAGAATGGTGTCAAGACGTTGCATGTGCTACCAATACGCTTCGATGCCTTCTACTTTTGCACAGACGATACCCTGTCATACACCCCAGAAATCACTATGGGAAACGCGGATCTTGAGTGGGAAGCGGAGGTGGTGCTACCTGCACGCTACTGGCGCACAAGCCAATCAGGAGAGAAGGTGTGGGGAGGACGGTAGAATATACCGCGGAGACCACCCTCCGGTCATTGTTCGAAAAAAAAAAAAAGAACAGAAAGAGGGTCCACAAGGTTGATATGTTGATGCATTGACGCCGTTGAGGAAGATAATTGCGAACAAAAGCTCACAAGCCGCCCTGTTACACACCTAAAATAGTTATCCCCGCCGTCATCGTCGCTCGTGGGGACATAACTTCCTAGGAAGACTGGACGACGAACCCTTTCACGGAGTTGAAAGGGACCGCAGAGGGGTCGCGTACAGCGTAGATGCATGCTAGAAATACGGATGCAATTCCCATTTGTCTGAGGGAACGAACGGGAACGGTTCGGAAAGAGCACACGTCGAGGACTCTGAGAAAGGGCCGCGAACCGCCGGTATGAACCGGTCCAGATATGTCCCGATGGGCGCCTGTTTGACACTGGAACCGGGAATTGAGCTGTCAGCAAAGTCTTGGAATAAAACTTGATTAAAATTCAAAGTAACTTATTTATTACACCGCACGTAACATCACCACTGACGCTTGGTGATCTCACAGGAGAAGAGGACAACGCAGGTGGTGAATGGTCAAGAAGTCAAACCCCCTACGAGGGATGGATGGGACGAATATTGCTGGAAGGCAGAAAACACTGCACTAGGGAGATGCGCGGCGTGCGAAATTATGCCATTTGTATGCGTTGGATTGATCTGGAAAAGAACGAGTAAGTGACGGTGGACAGAGGACACACGTGGAGTATTTACCGAACCGTAGCGAGGAATTGTTCGTCGGCCGATGGGAGACCTGCGTCTGGCGCTGTCTGTTTGGAGAGATTGGTGAGGGTGCGTCGTCCTTGGAAAAGAAAGGTATGAAGTGTCAGTACAAGAGGACTGCGTCGTGCGATGCTTAAACTTGAAAGTTTGACGAGTGCGAACTTCTTTCGTCATGGACGGACGTGCGAAATTGACTTTTGTCGGGAAGACACAGAGCGGCCTGCGTCCGCCGTTTCACGAAGGAAATGTATCACATGCGTCTCGCCGTCACCACTGGAGCCGCCGACGCGGAACACACCCTGCAGGAGGGGCAGCAGGGAGGGCCCCAAGAAAAAAGTGCGCTGTGGGGATGTGCGTGAGCGAAGAAGTGCGACCTAGCAAGTACAAGAAACATGACCACGATACTCGCCTGCTCACCGCCGCATACTGCACAGGCAAGGACATTGTCTCCCTCTCCCTCGCCCGAACGAGCACGCCATACGTAGATGGTGACGAGCGGAACAGACATTTCGTCGCCAAGGTTAGCATATACTTTGAAATACTCTACTCACCTGTGCTGATTTCCTCCCTCACACAGACGGCCAGGGCACGTAATCATGGGCCGCGTGGCTGACGCGTCGTGGAGGCAATGACGATATCGGACGTTGACGGAGTCGGAGATGCGGACCACCTTGAACTTCCAGGTTTCCAGGTTTCGGTGCCAATGGCGGGCGTTGGGAACACGACGCCCTGCAGAGGTGAGACAAACCCAGACGGGCGGTAAGGGCAGTCGAGGAGATGACTGTTCGCTGCGTGAATGCGCCCGAGAGGACTGTTTGGATGCTATTCCATTTTTGTGTGAGAGAACTAGATCTGGAGAGTATAACTCTCCCTTCAAGGGACCAAGCAAAAATCTCGCAGCCAATCGCCTAAAGGGAGCCCTGTTTCTGGCGTGCGGAACATGAATGCCGCAGGGGCAGTGAAGGCCAAGGTGAAGGCCTCAGGAAAAATGCTTGCAGCGAGAATACATGAGTGACGAAGCTGAAGTGTGACCTAGAAAGCAAGTTAGAAAGTGCAGCATGTCCATACCGGCCGTATGGTCGCCAATTACTCGTTGGGAGGATGTGCGTGAGCGAGAGTAAATAGGACCGTTCAGATGCCATATGCATGTTGTTTGTGTGAGAGGGTAAAGAACTTGAACGGGAGCGATAACGCACATCAAGAGAGAAAGCACATTTTGATTTATTTTTATTTTTCGCTCCGTTCGTTGCCCAATGGGACCCTGCTTCTGGCGCACCAGTTTGGAGAAGGGCCAGGAAGAAGGGGAGCATTGTCCTATGGGTGTGCGGGAACGTGAGCAACAAGAGCAAGCTAGCGCAGCTTACTGTAGTTGACGTTGAGATCGCTTGCGTCGAATCGGCACGACACTTGTCAACTGACAACTGAAGCGAGTCGGAGATGTTGGAGTACCAATCACCGACTTCCATGATCCTCGCGTTCCACATGAGTTCGACATTTCATATAAACACTTCTATTTCTCGCCCTGCTTACTGCATTACAACGTGCCAGTGCGTGCCAAGTAACTACCGTAGAACCATACGGGATTGTGCTGATCTGCGATAAGATAACGATAACCTAATTGAAACGCACCTAACTTGGTTCCTTTCGTGTCCGCGGTCCAGTGCTATCGTAAAAAATAAATGCGTCTCGAGTTTGCTATGGCTATAGTCACCGCGACTGCCAGAGATAGAGAGGACTCGTGGCAAGAGTGCCGTGTAACCTTCGAGCCAACTTTTGCACGGACGAAACACCTACACGATTGCGAGTACTTTGTCCATGTTGCTCCGGTGCTGCGTCATGGCACGACTCGGAACTAGCCACGGGAAACCTGAGTCACTGAAGTGCCATCATCAGAGTCATGATCTTGTAAGTTACGTTCACTCCTTGCGCAGTTCTACCTTGATAGTACCCAGCCTGGTCAATGCACCAGGAATCTGCCATGAGTAACGCAGATCGGGAGTGGGTGCGGAATTGCTCGACGTGGAGGCGTGCCGGCGATAACTACTAGCGCAAAGGCCAGTCCAAAGTAAAGGTGTGGGAGGGAAGGAAGGTAGATAATCGTTGTGTGATGGGATACTGTTTCCGTTTAGAGGTTGGTAAATATGAACAGGGATTATGGGCACAGAACTTGAAGACAAGCGACCGCAACTTGTGTCAAGAGAAACGGCCCAGGCCCATACTCGCATGCCCTGCTAATCCTACCAGTGTAATGTCCACAGACGCAGGTACACGCGACAACCACGCTCCCGTCATTGATCGAAACAGACGAACAGAACCGAGGGTTGACAATGTTGACAGATTGATGCCCTTGAGGAAGATAATCGCGAACAAACTTTCACAAGACATTGGTACGCACCTAATAAAAGTGACATCCCCACTGTCATCCTCGCTCATGGTGCTAGGCTGGCCCTCCTGCGCTCTGCCACTGCCTTGGTGCACAGCGTGTCGTAACTCCTAGTGAGCGTATCGTCGGGAGCACTCCTGCAGCAGGTTGCAAGACTGTTCTTATTCATCACCAATTCCGATAAGCATATTCCGACTGGGGTATCCGTGACTGGCATCAGTGTCGGTGGCTGGAGGTTTGGAGGCTTAAGCCCGAACATCCTACGAAGGTTGGACGAGCCTGTCAACGGGGCTGGACAGCGGGGATGTGCACAATGTAGATGCACGGGAGAATTCCCATTTTGTGTAGAGGGAGCGAACCGGAACGGGGGAGACGTAGGTACGGTCCGGATGTCCGGATGAGCGCCCGACGGCCAGGAACACCGAGGCTGTGCGCGCTACATGCGTGAGGCAGTGCACACGTTCCCACCTGAGGAACTTGGTCGTCCTCACATATTCGATCTGCGCTCTTATCGAACTCAAAGTTGCGATAATTACGATGTCAACCAGTCTCCAGCCGTCCTCCTCCACTCTGAACTATCACCCGATCTTCGAGAAGGCCTTGAAAGAGTATAAGAAAAGGACCGGAAAAGATATTTCTACCCACCCGCTCGCGGAGGAGATAAATGGCTGCTGTTCTATCGAGGCCATCCTCGTCGTACTTCAAGGGAAAGCCAACGAACTCAGTCATTCTCAAAACAGCGATGAGCGACTCACAAAGTGGCTTACACCAACCGTGAATGTCCTCGACTGTCTCTCTTCCACCCTTGGCGAGGGCGTTGGCACAGTGAGTCCCAGTATGTTACCCGATTACTGGCTTGTGTCCTAATGATAATTTCAGGTATTTCCCCCTACCAAAATCATCTTTTCCGCGATGAGTATCCTCCTTGTAGTGAGTTGACCCTTTGCGTAGGCTGTGATGACCCGTGATAACGCCATTTCCCACAGGCGGCAAAGGGCACCGCAGCGAGCCGTGATGTGCTTATTGAGCTCTTCGACCGAGTTGAAAACTTCTTTGTACGCCTCCAGACCCACACCGAAGTCCCATCGACGTCACAGATGACAAACGTGATGGGGAAAGTTATGGCCGAGGTGCTCTCTATACTTGCCGTCGCTACGAAGGTGATGTATCAAAGTCGAAAGAGTTAGTCCATCTCCGCTTCCGAGACTCCCCTCACTGAAATTCCGCCAGAAACATTTCTTAAGAGGCTTGTAGGAAGGAACGATATCGAGGACGCGTTACTGAGATTAGATAAATTGGAACAGGGGGAGCTCCGTATGGTGTCTGCGCAAGTGCTAAAGACCACGAGTGATCTTAAGGACACCACAACCGATATCAAGGACGGTACGTGGCTCTTTCTTCTCGCAGCACAATTCATACTGAATCTCGGATCAGACACGAAGGAAACGAAACTGATGGTGCAGCAGATCGTCACCGATGTCAGCTCCCGCGAATGTTCGTATCGTCATTACCTCACTGCGAATACTTGTAGCAGCTCACACATAATGGTAGGGGAGCGATTCCGAGGGTGGCTGACTCCGCCTGATCCATCGACGAACCACATCAACGCGTGCAGCACCCAGCACGACTGCACCGCAGCCTGGGTTTTCGACGACGATATATTTAAGGAGTGGGAATCGTCCCAGTCGGGTTCCTTATTGTGGATTCATGGCAAAGGTATGAATGTTCTCGCACGGCGGGTTGACTGCGAGGTTCACATCTCTGACTATTCTATTCCTGCTTTCGTAGCGGGTTCGGGGAAGAGTATCCTTTGGTTCGCCATTCTGTTTTCTCTCCATGTACAGATGTTCATGTCCTCGATCAGCTCTGCAATCATTCAGCATCTCATCACTCTACGCGATGCCGGGTCAGCCTCCGTCGCCTACTTCTATTTCGATTTTAGAGATGTCGACAAGAAGAATTGCCGCAACCTCGTCTCTTCACTTCTAATACAGCTCTCTTCTCGGTCCAGGCCTTGTCTCGACGTACTCTCCCGCGTCTATTCGACCTATAACGATGGCAAGGAACGGCCCAGTGAACGTACCTTGGTGAAATGCCTCAAAGACATGCTCGTGGCGCTATCCGCGGCTCAACTTTCCACTTACATCATCCTGGATGCCCTTGACGAATGTCCCAACACGTCTGGAATACCAACTCCACGAGGACATGTTCTCGGACTTGTGACAGATCTCGTTGACCTCCGCCTCCCGAATTTACACATATGCATAACTAGTCGTCCGGAAAGTGACATCTCGACCGTTCTTAAGCCTTTGACGTCAGGCCACTTCTCCCTTCATGATCAAGCTGGACAGAAGAAAGATATCTCTGAATATGTCAGCTCTATGGTTCAATCCGACCCCCAAATGAAGAGATGGCGAGAAGATGACAGAAAACTCGTTATCGACAAGCTTTCGGAGAAAGCCGATGGCATGTAAGGCAATGCTTCGTTCTTCCCAATATTTCTTCTTATCTTGATATTGGTCGCGTAGGTTCCGCTGGGTCTTCTGTCAGTTGGAGTTGTTGAGGCACTGTCTCGCTCCGAGTCTTCGGCGTCAACTGAATGAACTACCAAGAAGCCTGGATGAGACGTATGAGCGGGTACTGAAGGAGATCGAGTCAACGAACCAAGGTCGACATGCACGTCGTCTGTTGCAGTGCCTTGCCGTGGCCATTCGGCCGCTTCGTGTTGAGGAGCTCGCAGAGGTGCTTGCGTTTGACCTAGATGCGACGAAGGTAGAAATCCCAACGTTTCATGCAGAATGGCGATGGGAAGACCAAGAGCAAGCTGTGTTGTCTGCTTGTTCGAGCCTGATTTCCATCGTTGGCAGCGACTCGGACGATAATTCCCGGGTTGTCCAATTTTCGCATTTTTCGGTGAAAGAATACCTCACATCGGATCGTCTTACCACCACAAGTGGAGATGTCTCACGATATCACATTGTCCCCGAACCTGCGCATTTGATACTTGCTCAGGCGTGCCTTGGGGTTCTACTCAATGATTGTTTCATCAAAGAGAGCATCGAGCACAGGGTCAAGACCATTCCTCTTCTCAAGTATGGTGCCGAGCACTGGGCTTCGCACGCCCAGGTCGGGAGCGTGTCATCAAGCCTGAAGAACGCGATGGAGACTCTCTTTGATTCGAACAAGCCATACTTCTTGGAATGGACACGGATATACGACATATACCCTTATACACTTCGTAACCATTACCCAACCAATCCCCTGTACTACGCCGCTCTTTGTGGATTCTATGACTTAGTTCAGTGTCTCATCGCCAAATACCCAGACCAAATAAATCACGATGGTCGTCAGTATAACTCACCCTTGGTCGCGGCACTATCTGGAAACCACGTCCGGGTTGCAGATCTCCTACTTGAACACGGCGCACATACTCATATTCGGGGAAACCCTCCACTTTGCCACGCCATCGAGTTCTCAGATGATGCCCGTGTCAATGCCGTGCAGTTCCTACTCAGACACGGCGCACATGTGAATGCAGGACAAGAGAGTCTCCGGACACCTCTGCATCTAGCAGCGGATGTGGGAGATCCAGAGGTAGCTCGGATATTACTCGAATATGGGGCGGATGTCGATATTCGGGACGACAATGGCCAGGTTCCGTTGCACCTAGTATCGACCAGCAAGCGTGAGTTTAGGAGGGATGATGGTGGCGAACGTTCGATTGTCGCGCGGTTATTAGTAGAACATTGCGCGGACGTGAATGCCCGAGATAGGGACGGTGCAACCCCATTGCATTTTGCATCATGTCATTGGCGGATCGAGATTTCCCGGCTGCTACTCGAGCATGGTGCCAATGCCAACGTACGAAATGCCCAAGGTCGGAACCTACTGCACGAGCTGTCACGAAGCGTGCTTAGTTCTTATTACGCTCATTCACGAGAAAAGCTGAGTGAAGTAAAACTTCAGAATGTTCTCAGTATAGCAATGCTTTTACTGGAGCACGGCGTGGACGTGAATGCACTAGACGAAGACGATACAACCCCATTACACTTTGCATCCTCTCACGGGATGCTTGATGTCGCACGACTGCTACTAGATCATGGTGCCGAAGCCAACGCGGAGAATGTATCAGGCCAGACTCCTCTCCACCTGGTATCTCAAGACGGATATGTCTCCTGGGAAGACCCCAGTATAGCACGGCTCTTACTGGAGCTCGGAATGGACGTTAACGCGCGAGATAGGGGCCAGGCAACCCCTTTACATTTCGCGTGCTCCCACGAGAACTTCGAGACCGCATTGGTGTTGCTCGACCATGGCGCAGAAGTCAACGCGCGCGATGTTGATGGCCAGACACCATTACACCGAATCTCGAATACATTCGGACACGAAAATTCCCGCATGGCAGAGCTAATATTGGAACGCGGCGCAGACGTAAATGCACGAGACAAGGATCAAGCAACTCCGTTACATTTGACATGCCGCATGTTGTGCTTCGAGACTGCACAGGTGCTACTCGCACATGGCGCAAAAGCTGATGCACAGAATGCAGACGGCCAGACACCATTACACCAAGTTTCACAGACACTGGCAGTCGCTGATGACCAGGAATTCTCCCGATTCACACGGCTGTTATTGGAACGTGGAGTGGGCATAAATGCACTAGACAATCATCAGGAAACCCCTTTACATGTTGCGTGCTCCAAAGGGAGATTTGAGATCGCACAGGTGTTTCTCGACCACGGTGCTGACGTCAGTGCGCATAACGCTGACGGCCAGACCCCGTTACACCGAGCATCACAGTGCCCACCTTCTTTCTTAGATATCCGTGTCGCACGGTTATTGTTGGAACGTGGCGTGGACGTAAATGCACGAGACAAGCACGAGGCGACCCCGTTACATCTGGCGGCTTACAGGTCCTGCTTTGATATTGCTGAGGTACTGATCGAGCATGGCGCAGACGCTGACGCATGCAATGCGGACGGCCAGACCCCACTACATCGAGTAGTATCACGGTGCTCTGGCTCGTACTATGGCCACTGGAACAGCGGTTCCCTTGATGCGCTTGGTGTTGCGCAAGTATTGTTGGAGCATGGTGTGGACCTGAATGCACGAGACAACGGGCAGGCGACCCCATTACATTTAGCATCCTACTATGGCCATGTTGATATCGCAGAGGAGCTGCTTGACCACGATGTATGGGTCAATGCAGAGGACATCTGCGGACAGACAACCACTGCACCAAGTGCTACTAGGCAATCACAACTACCAGAGTTACAAGAAAAAATCACTAAAGGGTGATCCCAAAGCCGTTCGTCTCGCACAGCAATTATTGGAGCGCGGTGCGGACGTGAATGCAAAAACCAAGGACCACGAAACCCCATTACATCTGGCATCACGCCTTCGGTTGCACGAGATGGCGCGATTTCTTCTCAAGCACGGTGCCGATGTTAGTGCGAAGAACTGCGACGGCAAGTCTCCATTGGAGCTCGCTTCTGGGAGAAAAGGGAAGGCCATGAAACGATTGTTGTCGAAATATTCTGCCATGTAAATGTGATACGTAGTCGTGATAGGTCTACTCTACAATACAATAGTGTAGAAGCGTAGGGTTGCTTGTCATATCTGTTCGAATACGCGGATTGTACATAGTTGCCGTCTATAGAGTGTAAAAAGCCATCGTGGAAATCCTGCACGTCACCCCTGCCTGGCCCATTCACAAAAATGTTGTCGGTCTACCCTCGCTCATGACGATCATCCCACACTCCATTGACACCTCCGCGTAGGCAAGCGCACCACGTGTCAAGTGACTGGCGAGGCCACCGACTCGGAGCATGACACAACTACTAACGTCAGATAGCTTGAAGACGCAAGTACCGCCGGTCAATATGCAAGAGGACGAAAGCCTCCGGGAATGGGACGAACAGCTCGGAGGGTGGTGAATAAAGGGCACCACGCGAGAAACGAAGTGCTATTTGTATACATTATTCATAAGTAGTGAGTGAGGGTAAAGGACATACATTTTAAAAAAATCCATTATAGTGCACCTTGGGGTACACGTGAGAGGATATACGTTGATTGTCAATGTTCAATATATTATGCGACGAATTGTTCGCTGCGCTGACGTGAGTGCTGCGTCTCGTGCATCTGTTCGGGGAGAGAGGGAGATTGGTCAGAAAGTGGTCCTCAGGCTCGTACAATGGCAAGAGGACAGCTTGCACACCTATTGGCGAATGTAAGCGTGTTTTATCGCTGACGGATGTGTTACTTCTTCCAGGAGAGCCACTCAGGTCCGAGTCTGCAGTGCGACCCCCTCTAGCATTAAGGAAAGGTATTACATGGACCCGGGGCGGGGAGGTGGGGGGCCGCAGGAGCTATGCGCGCTGCAAGAAAGTGTGCGAGCGAGGAACCTAAGGCCCATAGTTACGCCGTCCCGCGTCCCGAGTCGTCTGCCTAGCGCTCGCGTACATCTCTTTCCAGCACCGGCCCCTCTCTTGTTGTCCTCACCCAGCCCTAACCGACACGCTAAATGCAGGGCTCCCATTGCGACGGGAACAACAGACGTTTTGTTGTGTTTTAAATGCTTGGCTCCCTCTGGGTGCTGATGTCAGACGACGACGACGACGAATCTTGCTTTGGGGGTCAGAGTCATGAGCTTTGGGAGTCAGAGTACAGAGTCATCGGAGGTGCGGCTGATATGGGCCGAGAACTGGCAATGTCCCTCTTATAAATTTCCAGCTATCCTCGCCTCGCACTTACACCACCCCCCAACTTCATCCATAACACCTGTGATACAAACATAAATGGATGGCACTCCCTAAATGTCCAACGGAGCAATTCCCTTTTTCCCATTTCCTCATCTGCGGCGGGTCGATCTGTTCGAATCAACCCGCTCCCTTGCGGGTCTGCCTCCTGCTGCCCGCATCACAACGTACGCGACGAGTGGCTTCTGCACAACGTCGCAAGGACCGCGGCGAAGACGTGACCGTGGCAGCAGTGCGCGGAACGTTCGGGGAGACGGGCTACCCGTGCGAGCGGCTGCCGCTCGACCTGATCCAGCGGGCTCTCGAGGCGGGCGCGCAGGATGAAGGACGCGGGAGTCCCTGTTCCTGGGAGCGAGGAGCCGTTCATGCTGACGTTGCGACGTACCGAGGACAGGGTGGTCAAGTTCATCTGGTGGTTCGCAACTGTGCGATGAGGACGAGGGCACACAGACAGCAGTGGAGAGCTTCGAATGTGCGTTTTTCGATGTGGACAAGGTGCTGCGAGTGGCGATGTTCAGGCGGACAGGGAGGTGATCGCGAAGGCCGTCGATCTGGTGCGTGTAATGTACTAGTCGGTTCCGTTGAGAGTGAGGGATCTAGTTGAGGAGCGCATGTGATGCCCACTGGCAACGTTCCACCCCAATGTCATTGAGCCCGCGAGTAGACAAACCATCCATCAAGTCGATGCGTTTAGCCGGGGATATTCGTCTCAACACCAGAACCAGGTAACCCCGGCGGCCTGAGAGGATCATGTATCCCAGAAATAGAAGGATATGAACCAAATGTGGGGTCCCTGATCATCCCTATGCGAATATCCGACCCCTCTACCTTCCTGGCTTCCCGGCTTCGTAACGCCCCCTGCTTACTCGGGGACTAGTATGAGCCTAATAGGCATATCATAGTCAGTAATTCGTACGACAATCAACGAGAGGTGGTCGCCGCGAGGCTGTTGCTGTTGTGGCTACTGGTTTCCGAACTTCTCTACCACCCATTACACTACTAATCGGTCTCACTATGTTCGGCGCGTGCGCAAATCGTGCGATCAAAACTATGTTCCACCAAGATAGTACTCAGACAAGCTCTTGTGCCAGTGAAGTCAGCATCGCGCCTTCGGTTGCATGAGATGGTGTGAAATCCTCTCAAGTACAGTGCCGATGTTAATGTGAAGAACTCCGTAGACAGTCCCCACTGGCATTGTAACTCCCTTCTAGTGAGGAAAGGGAAGTCAACGAAACGATTGTTATCGGAATATTTCCCCAAGTCTGAACGTAGTTGTGACAGATCTACTCGAAGTTCCAGCGTAGCGGCAATCTCGTATGTCATCCCTACCGACCTGGCCGTACACGAAAACATTGTCCGTGTCCCTACCCTCGCTCATGACATTCGTCCTGTGTTCCATCAGCAGCCCAATACGTGCAAGCGTCCCAGCGCACCACATCACGAGGCTATCGAGTACATCGCATTCAATGCATCACGAGAACAGATGGGATGAACAACGCCAGATGGCGGTGGACGCTGCAGTAGAGATGGGGTCCGTGCAGAATTGTGCGAGCAAGAACCAAAGTGCCATTTTTATGCGCTGGCTATCCACGAGAGGAAAGTAAGAATGGAAAGCGAGAGCCGGGACTCACTTGGGAGTCCTGGAGGACACATACTGAGTGTTTGACTCTTCAAAGTATTTGGCGACTCTGGCGACGAATTGCTCCCTGCGCTTGGCGGCAGACTGGAGCTGTATCCAGTGTGTCTAGGGCGAGAGAGGAATCTGTGGGGAGAGTATTACTTGGAAAGAGGTACAAGGTGAATCGTCAGGAAGTCAAACGCTCCATGAGAAGGCATGGGTCAAAATAATGCCAGAGGGTATAAAACGCTGCACTAGGGACGGAATCATGTGATCGAGAAGTGCCATTTATGCGTCGGGTTAATCTGGAAGAGGACGCACGTCGAGTATATTTGCCAAACCCTAGCGAGAAATTTCTCGTCGGCTGATGGGAGACCTGCGTCAGGTGCTGTCTGATGAGAGAAACGAGAGGCGAAAGAGGAATTAGTGAGGGAGCATAGTCCTTGGAAAAGAAAGGTGTGATGAGAATGGTTTTGGTACAAGGGGACTGCGTCGCACAGTGCTTACATGTGGAAGTTGGCGAATGCAAACGTTTTTTTGTCACGGACGGACGTTCGGACTCGACTTTAGTTAGCGGAAGACCTGGAGCAGTGCGGGTTTTCACTGTGTCGTCCGGGCCCACCCTTTCGCGAAGGTAATGCATCGCATGTGTAATGGCGCGGCCACCAGGGCCGCCGAGCGTCGGTGTACGTGCTCGAAAGCGCGTGAGTGAGTAAGAGAGGGCTGAGGATGGGACCAAACAGAGAAGGGGAAAGGAGGGAAGTTGTCGCCGAGTCTTGGCGGGAACGAGTGCCCAAATCGTGGACGCAGGACGAGCGAGTAATCTCAGGATGAAGCGAGCAGGCGAGGACGTCGAGTGAAGCTCGGATCACGCGTATTCAACAACACGGAAGGTAACTAGAAAGGGGCAGAAAAGGGGCGATGAATCGTAGTAGTCGAACGGGTGTCTTCGATTTAGACCTGCCCCGTCGAATCGATACTTATCACGCGAGAGAAAGAAGACGAGATTCGAATAAGACGCAGGGAAAGGAGATCGGTCGAATAAGATGCGGGAAAAAGATGTTATTGCTGAGCGTGATTCCGAGTCCTTATATACCTCGTGTACCTGTAAGTAAGGAAACTCGTCGTCGCAAACGCTAAGTCGAAAGTTGTGAGGGAGAGTGGTAGAAGTGGGGAAAAGTAAAGTAAAGGAGTCCAAGGGATAGCGAGAGACTACGAAAGACGGACGGATAGACGATCGTAAGGCTAAGGTGAAGTTTTACGGTCCCTGGCGCTAGTGGCGTCGACGGCGTGTACTGTACTCGGGCAAGTGTCGAGATGAAACGGGGCAGTAAAGCAAAGAAGGAGAATGGTGACAAGGAAGAAGGAGAATGGCAACAAGGAGTCTAACTGGTTGAAGGAGGGAGGTCGAAGAGGCGACGCGGGTGGCGTCGACGAGGCGCACTAAGTCGTGAAACGAGGGTGAGAAGTAGGTGAAAAATAAAGAAAAGTCGGGCGCGCCTTTGTCCGAGACAAAGAACACCGCTCTAGACCGCTCAACGGCCGTGGGTGTAAGCATGGATCATGTTTCAGGGTTTTGAGGACGACAGACGAAAGGCAGCGAGCAGGGCGAAGAATGATGAGCTAGGCTGTTCCGAGGCAGGGCCCTTGACGACGTCGCGGACGAGAGGTCGTTTGAGTAGTAGATGATCGAGGGTGAGGGTCGGAATCGGGAATGTAATCAGTTATGGCCATAGAAAAGAGCGACGAGGGTGAGATGAGATGATGGGGAGACAGAAGAGTGGGGGAAACGAGGCGAGGAGGGACGGCGCGTTGAACACGAGTTGGTGGCGGTTTGGTGATCATCCGCGATAGGCAGTCGAGTCACGTGCCGAGCCGATGAGACCGAAATGGTCGATAATGGGTGGATTCGCACTCAAGGGCTGCGACGCCCTTACATCTCCCGGGGGGTTAAAAAGATCTTGAGTGTCCTCACTCACATACCCATTACTGTCGAAAAAATTTCCGGCTTCTTCTTGTCGGACCACAGGGGGAGCAACGAAATACGTCGATGATCGGACAATGTTTGCGTGCAGGAATTCATAAATACAAACCCTATAATTACACCTAGTTTACGTTCTGTTCCCCTCAGTTTGCCCATTCCCGCGTACTGAGGGGTAAGTTTGTGTCTCGTTCGATCTACTGTACCATCCGCTAATAACCCGCCGTAGTATTACCTAGGTTCGTTAATGATAAAATACAGTTCGCCCATTCCCGCGTACTGAGGGTATTACCTAGGACCTAAAAGGTTATGGGCCCTGTGGGTTTTTAGCTGCGACCCGCCGTCCTCCCTGGATCCCTCAGACCGGTGTTCTCCTCACAAAATTTCTCATCGCCTGTCTTTCGCATTCGCTCTCGTGATCAGATCGTTATCAATCAGCCAGAATCGTCTCAGAATCTTATCGGCCTTCAGCTCGCAATCAATCAGAATCGTCTCGTCTCTTCTATCAGAATCAGCCATACTTCGCCTCTCTATGTCTATCGAAACAAATCCCTGGTCTGCCCCACCGAGCTCATTAACGCATCTCTCTCAATTGCATCCGATCGAAGATATAGACGACAACGACAATCCCCGACGTGCAACCTCATCGATGTCCCTCACCCCGCCGGCCCCCCCGTCGGCACAACTACCACCACGACATCAGTTCATCACAGCACGCCGGGATACACCGCCCCACGAGCACCGGCGCACATACGCACCCGAACCAACTGATGGGCGCTCTCGCACGTATGTCCCCCCACAACTGCGAGGCCCCCACTCATACCAGCGAGCATCATGGAATCATGAGCATGACACCGACTCACCCCCATCGTCCCATGAGAGCATATCTCCACCCCTTCCTCGTCACACCTCGCGAAACCGTCGCCACCATCGCAGCCATCGCGCACCTACCATCGCCCAGCGCGTGATGGTCCCTACAGCACCCGTGGCAGCGGCCCCTGCGACAGCCCCGCACGCCAACGCTATCCGGCGCGAGACACTGGCAGGCCTACCCTCGTGGCCACCCGAGCTCAAGCTTTCCCTGTCCGCGGGAAACTGGCTCGAATGGTCCCGCTTCCTTCTTCGCGCACTGGCCATGTCCCAACTCGACGAATACCCGCTCGGGCTGCTGTCCTGCCCCAACGAGATTGCTGAACCCACCAATCATCGGCACTGGAGTGGCAACGATTGCATGATTCTCGGCTACATGCAAACACACATGTTCTCCGCAGAAATCCTCCATATCGCCGCCTGCGCAACCTCAGCCGAAGCCTTCCGGTCACTGCGTACGCGTCACAAGAAGCGCAGCGGTGTGGCACAGTTGCAGCTCATCCAGAAGCTCATGAACATCTCGTTCACCGACGACCCCGCGAAGTTTGAAGCGGCCATGACGACATACCGGGACCTCATTTACCGCATCGAAAGCATTGGTCACGTCGACATCCATCGGCTCGGCCTGCTATTCCTCCTGCTAAACGTGAAGACTTCGCACCCTGCGGTGCATGACGGATTGACGCCCGCCCTCGTGGACGGCTCAATCACGATAGAACTTCTCGAGGCCCGCATGCTCCACCACTTCGAGATGCGGAGCGCGGAACTTGCTCACACCGGCGGTTTCTTACCCTCTACCTCACTCGCGCTACCAGCCCACATGCCGCCCCGCACCATTCTCTGCCCAAACTGCAAACGGGCCGGTCACACCGTCGAGTACTGCGTAGCCCCAGGCGGGAAAAATGGAGGGCCTTTCCATGTTCGAGGCAATCACGCGGCAACGCGCCGCTCGGGATGCATGGCGCCAGCGCGGCAGGCCGCAGAGTGATGGCATACACACCCCAGCTCCCACACCGGGCACGCAAACCTCGGGCTCTGCCCTGCGAGTCGATGACGACGGCTGTCTCTGGATCGGGGGCACTCGCTACCGTCCTGACGGCAAGGTCAACGCCGCTTTCGCTGAGGCGGCTGAGTCTCCCACGGACACCCCTGATCAGGGGGAGTTCCCTGACTGGGCACCCGCAAACTCTGCGGACACCCTGTTGGATACCGACACAATGCTCATCGCCTCGCTCGACCACGACGTTGCACTGCTCAGCCACCCATCCGCCATTCCTTTCTTCCTCGACTCTGGCGCCTCGAGTCACATCAGCTGCCTTCGCTCGGATTTTGACGACATCACACAGCTCAGCGAACCGCGCAAGATATCGGGTGTGGGGAATGCTTCAGTATATGCCGTGGGGGTCGGCACGATCAACATTCTCCTACCTAGAACAAATGCGCGGCTGCAGCTACACGACGTACTATTCGCTCCCGACGCCAACGTCCGCCTCGTCTCCATCCACCAACTCAACCATCTCGGCTACACCACGGTCTTCAGTTCCGGCCGTTGCCAGCTCACCAGCAAGGACGGGGAGACCGTTGCCGACTGCACGCCCGGCCCTTCCAACCTCTACGCCCTCCCGGATGCCTTCGTCCAAACCACCGACTCCTCTGCCAGCACCGCCAGCACCACGGTTGCACTACCGAGCCTCCACGCCGTCCCTGACCTGGAGACGTGGCACAGGCGATTGGGTCATGCAAACCACCACACGGTCCTGGAGATGGCCCGGAATGGAACTGCCGCAGGTATGCCCGTCGACGTGTCACTTGCCCCGCAAGCATGTGATCATTGTGTCCGTGGTAAACAGGCACGCAGCCCCGTACCGAAGGAGCGGGAGGGAGCGCGAGCGACGAAGAGGATGGAGCGCGTCTACGTTGACCTGTCGGGGCCGCATTCAGTCATGTCACGCTCGGGTTTCAGATACATAATGAACTTCATTGACGATTATTCCGGCTACTGCTGGACCCGCCTGCTCAAGGCGAAGTCTGACGCTTTCCCCGCGTTCCGCGACTGGTTGGTCGCAGTCGAGACGCAGACCGGTGATAAGCTACGCTATGTGCTGACGGACAACGGAGAACTCCGCTCTGCGGATATGGCCCGCTGGTGTGCTGATCGGGGGGTCACACACCAATTCACCGCTCCGCACACGTCCGCGCAGAACGGTCACGTTGAACGCCTCCATCGGACGCTGATGGACAAGGCACGCGCCATGCGCTTGGCCTGTGGTGCCCCCTTGCAGATGTGGGATGAATTCATCATGACTTTGTCCTATCTGACCACGCTGACTGCTTCGCGGTCACTGGAAGGGCGCACACCTTTCGAACTCTGGTTCGGAAGACGGCCCACACTTTCGCATTTACGCAAAATTGGTTGCCGCGTGTATGCGCTGATCCCCGGTCCCAATCCGAAGATCGCCGCGCGTTCTGTTGAGTGCACATTAATCGGTTACACGCCTAATTCGAAGGCATACCGATGCTGGAACAAACAGAACGGGCGTATCATTGACAGTCACCACGTCCGATTCATTGAACATCTTCAGGAATCACCTCGTCCACTCCATCCAGGGGTTACCCTGAACCCCTTGGAACACGCCGCCGACGCTGAGCCGCTTCCCGAAACCCCACTGAATGTGCCACAGCCCACTGACCCAGCGCCCCGCAGATCCCCACGCGCCCACATCCCAGCTCCCACCAGACAGGAGACCAGCGACGGTCTGGAGCCGCGCAAAGCAGTGGCCCTGGAGCCCACCGCTGGGGACGCTGACAGTGATAACGCCGATGCCCCTGAGCACGACGCGGCCCTCCTCGTTGACGTCGAAGATCCTGACGCACCCACATGGCGCGAAGCACTCGCTTCCGCCGACGCCAATGCATGGATGGAAGGCGCCCAGTCGGAGATCCGCAGTCTGGAAGAGATGGAGCATCAGGAAAACATATGTTTTACTTATCCACACTTTTCTGTACTTTTCTGTTCTTTTCAGAAAAAAATTAGAAAAAGTAAGAAAAAGAAATCCCTCTTTCTTTTTTTTTACTTGCTGAACTGCCAAAAAAAGTACAGGATAAGTAGAGTACCAAATGACCAAAAATGGACAAAATAAAATGACCAAAAATGGAAATATCGGACCAAACCTTATTTTTTGGTCCGAAAATTACCATATATGGTAATAAATCGGACCAAAATTTCAAAAAATCGGACCAAAATCCAATTTTTTCCCCAGAAATATGCCTAAAAAGTATAAAAAGTACAGAAAAAGAAGAGGGGATTTCTTTTTGCAAGTAGTTGGTTCTTTTCTGAAAGGGTCCTTTATTCCCTTGCTGAAAGCGATAAAAGAACAGAAAGTATAAATAAGAAAAACATATGTTTTCCTGATGAGGTTTTTCAGCTGGTTCCCCGATCTGCCGTCCCATCGAACCGAAAAATCCTTCGCGGGAAGTTCGTCTGCCGCCTTAAACGCAACGAACTGGGCATTCCCGTGAGGCACAAGGTTCGTTGGGTCGCGAAAGGTTTCCAGCAGGTGTGGGGAAGAGACTATACTGACACGACCTCCCCCACCGCGCGTCTCGAGTCGCTGCGTACCATACTCCACATTGCAGCCTGCAACGGCTGGCGCATCGAGCAGTACGATGTGAAAACGGCGTTCCTGAACGGCATCCTCCCTGACGGGGAGATTCAGTTCATGGAACAGCCACCGGGCTTCTCCGCCCCCGGGCAGGAAGACCACGTTTGGCAGCTCCAGCGTGGGCTCTACGGCATGAAACAGTCTTCCCGCATCTGGAACAAAACGCTCCACTCGTCGTTCATAGCGTGGGGTTTCCGTCGCGCTGACTGCGAGTGGTGCGTATACTCACGTCGTACCGCCACAGCGACGACCGTCGTAGCCGTCCACGTGGATGACATGCTAGCAGTTTCGTCTAGCGGCGCTGAGGCTAACCTGTTCCGCACTGAGCTGGAGTCGGCCTGGCAGATATCTGCGCTTGGAGAGGCTAAGCTCGTTGTCGGTATTGCCCTTAAGCGCGACAAGGATGCCCGCACGATCCTCCTCAGCCAAATGGCCCTGATCGACAAAATCATCTCCACATACAACCAAACCGATGCCAGGCCCGCGCTCACCCCCATAGTTCATGGCGCGCAGCTTATCCCACCCGATCCTCAGGCTCTGCTAGACGAGGGGGAGCAAGAACGCCTAGACTCGCTCCCATACCGTTCCCTGGTAGGATCGCTCATGTATGTCGCCAGTGGCTCACGACCCGACATCGCATTTGCCGTCAGCAAACTATCTCGTTTCGTTAATTGCTACCGAGAAACACACTGGCAGGCTGCAGTGCGCGTGGTGCGCTATCTGAAGGGGACAAGAAGCTGGGCACTTCGACTCGGCGGCGCTGACTGCTCACCCAACCTACTGGGATACAGTGACTCAGACTACGCCAACGACCCTGGTCCGCAAGGCCGGCGATCAGTCGGAGGGTACTGTTTCTCACTTGGGAGCGGAATGGTCTCTTGGTCGTCAAAGAAGCAGAAAACCATCGCTACCTCCACATGCGCAGCCGAGTACATAGCGGTGTCCGAAGCGAGCAGGGAACTGGTCTGGCTCCGAAGCCTACTAACTGAGCTGGGCTACGAACCCAAAACCCCGTCAAAGCTCCTTTGCGACAACTCAGCAGCCGTAATTCTCAGTGGCGACCAAGCATTCCACGACCGAGTCAAGCACCTCGACGTCCGGTACCATTGGATCAGGGAATGCGTCGAGAACGGAGACGTAGTCGTAACACAAATTGCCACCTCGGACAACACTGCAGACGTCCTCACCAAAGCGCTTCCTGAGCCGGCATTTGCAAGCCTACGCGGTTTTATGGGGCTAGTCAAAGTCACCGACGCTTGAGCGGCAGCGTCTCACTATCCTAGTTCATGCTGAGGGGGAGTGTCGGACCACAGGGGGAGCAACGAAATACGTCGATGATCGGACAATGTTTGCGTGCAGGAATTCATAAATACAAACCCTATAATTACACCTAGTTTACGTTCTGTTCCCCTCAGTTCGCCCATTCCCGCGTACTGAGGGGTAAGTTTGTGTCTCGTTCGATCTAGTACTGTACCATCCGCTAATAACCCGCCATAGTATTACCTAGGTTCGTTAATGATAAAATACAGTTCGCCCATTCCCGCGTACTGAGGGTATTACCTAGGACCTAAAACTTCTGGCTCCTCCTTGGCGAGCGCGGCGATGTCTTGGGGGTTGAGCAAGTCAGTGAGAGGGATGACGGAACCGGTGCGCGAGAAGTAAGGAATGACTCGGAAAGCTGCGAAACGAAGCTTAGAGATAGTGCCGTCGAGTTCCGCTAGCGAGTAAGCACCGTGGCGATTCCGCCTGACGACGACCATGGGTCCAAAATACCGAGGTTTGATTTTACGAACATGAGTATTCTCGGCTACGGAGTTTCGGACCAAAACCAGATCTCCTGGACCAAAGGAGTCGGTCTTGATATTATGGGCGAATTTTTGCCCGAAACCCATAGCAGCTGAGAGACGACTCTTAACAATGTTGTCTCGGATTTTCGCAAGGTCGTCATTACGCGTCTGGAGCTGACGCGCGCGAATAGCGATGAGGTCGACGGTGGAGAGAGGAGTGGTAAGGTCAGGAATGAGGAATGTGGCAGTGGTGATGTCGAAAGGGAGCTGGGGCTCGACGCCGTGAGCCATGTAGAAGGGGGAATGTCCGGTGGAGCGGCGGGTGGTAGCGCGGTCGGCCCAGAAGATGTGCGCCGCGACGGCGGGCCATTTTGAGACGTTGCCTTCGCAGGTCTTGAAGAGGGACTCGCGAATGGTCCGGTGCTGACGTTCGACAATGCCGTTTGCCCGAGAGTTGTAAGGCGAGATGCGAATGTGTCGGATGTTGTATTTGCTGGCCAGCCAGTCCAGAGCTGCGATGTGAGCCGAGCCGTTGTCAGTGACGATCTCCTCGACTGCGCCCCAGCGGCACAGTATTTCCTCGAAGAGAAAACGGCTGAGAGTCTGTCCAGTCTCAGAACGAAGGGCGCACCACTCGGGCCAGGCGGTAAGAGAGCAGCGGGCTTGAACGATGTACGAGAAGCCGCCGGCGAGGGGCATGTGCATGGTGTCGACGTAGGCCTTGCGGAAGAGCGGGGCGGGCATAGGGACGAGCACGGGAATGTGGATTTTGGTGGTCTGCCGAAGTTGACGGGCATGACAAGTCTTGATGTACCAGCGAACGTCGTACTCGAGGGAGGGCCACCAGAAGCGATTGAGAAGGGTGCATCGTGTGGAGTAGACGCCTCTATGACCGAGCCCGTCGTGCGCTTCGTGGAGGATGGTGGGTCGTTGAGTGGGAGGAATAAAGAGTTGGTGTTGCCCGAGCCTGTTGCGTCGCCAGAGTTGTTCTCCGACTAAGACGAAACGTTTCACCCTCCTGAGTAACCTGGCCCAGTCGTTGTCGCCGAGGTCGCTAGGCTTCTTGAGAGTCTTCAGGTACTGGCGTATTTGCGTGATCTCTCTTTCCGCGTCGAGGGTTTTGCTGCTAGTGGGGAAGCTGACGAGTGGGCTGGCAAGATCTTCGGTGGTCATGGTGAGAACAGAGAGGGCGCATAAGTCGAAAGTTCGCGTCATAGAATGGGCCCAGATTCCTAGTCCAAGAGTCTTGTCGATCCATTCCTCTGGATCGTCTTCTTCGGCATCTTCGCCTTCCACGGGTTCGTGTCTTGAGAGGCCGTCTGGTCCGTGGTGCTTTTCGGCGGGGACGTGGATGAGTTTGAAATCAAAGAGGAGGATGGCGGCGATCCATCGATTGATGGTGGCGTTGGGCTGGATGTCGGGGTTGTTGAGCATTCCGCGGACGAAGACTGCGTCCATTTCGACTACGAGGTTGCTGACGCCGACGATATGTAGCCGGAGAGCGCGGAGAGCACGAAAGAGGCCGTAGAGCTCTACCTTAGGTTGTGAGTAGCGGCTCTCGCGCTCGCTCCAAGAGATCGAGCCAAAACATCAGGAAAACATATGTTTTTCTTATTTATACTTTCTGTTCTTTTATCGCTTTCAGCAAGGGAATAAAGGACCCTTTCAGAAAAGAACCAACTACTTGCAAAAAGAAATCCCCTCTTCTTTTTCTGTACTTTTTATACTTTTTAGGCATATTTCTGGGGAAAAAATTGGATTTTGGTCCGATTTTTTTGAAATTTTGGTCCGATTTATTACCATATATGGTAATTTTCGGACCAAAAAATAAGGTTTGGTCCGATATTTCCATTTTTGGTCATTTTATTTTGTCCATTTTTGGTCATTTGGTACTCTACTTATCCTGTACTTTTTTTGGCAGTTCAGCAAGTAAAAAAAAAAGAAAGAGGGATTTCTTTTTCTTACTTTTTCTAATTTTTTTCTGAAAAGAACAGAAAAGTACAGAAAAGTGTGGATAAGTAAAACATATGTTTTCCTGATGAATGCGAAGGGCGTCGCTTGCCGTCTGCGCATTCCTGAGACAGAATGTAGCCTACGCCGCGCCAAGAAGAGTCAACAGCTAAGAAAACGGGACGGTCGGTGGAATAGTCGATGGAAATGAGAGCTGGAGAGTCGATGATAGCGTTCTTGAGTTGTTGCATGGCGTCCGCGTGCTGATCGTCCCAGACGAAGGTTTCGCCTTTGCGAGTGAGGTTGACGAGTGGGCGAGCCATAGCTGAGTAGTTCTTGATCCAGATACGCATGAAGCCTGCCAGACCCAAGAAGGCGTGGACGTCGGTGACATTCTTGCAGGTCGGCCAGTCCCGGATTTTGGCGATTTTCGAGTCGTCAGGCACGCGTCCTTCGTAGTTGCATTTGTGGCCGAGGATGATGACTTCGGGTACGGCGACGAATAGCTTCGTGGCTGAGACGGTTGCGCCGGAACTGCCGAGACAATGGAGGATGCGGTGGACGTCGTTGAGATGTTGCCAGATGAATTTGCGGATGCCGGGGTTCTCTGGAATGACTTCGTAGCTTCCGTCTTCCGTTTCGTAACGCGAGGCCGGACCTCTGATGCTGCAGTCGTCCACGAAAGGCCAGGCGACGTGGGGAATCTCGGCTTCTAAGATGAAGGTGACGTCTTCGTGGAAAATAGCTACCGCGTTAGTCCAACCTTGAGGCAGGCGGGTGAGACGGAGGGCGCCGATGGGGGACTGGATGGTGGTGAGATCGCGCGAGGTGACGTCGAGGGAGCGGTGGTCGTATCCGACGAACAAGTCGAGCATACTGTAACAGGCGCGTCCAGCCATCGCCTCGATCAACTGGTCGGCTAGGGGAGGGACTCCAGAGTTGCGGACGGTGACGGCGTTGAGGGGTTGTAAGTCGTGAACAAGGCATAGCGAGCCGTTCTTCTTCTTCACACAGAACCATCGGGAGCGATACGAGGCGTCGGAGTGCTCGTAGACACCGGCGGCGGTCTTGTCTCGGAAGATTTGGATGACTTGCTCCAAGATACCGGTGGGGATGGGAATGTTCTTCTGGATCCATGGGGTGTGTTCGATGACGGGGATTTTGACGGGCGAGAGATAGTCGTCACGGAACCGACCTTTCTCGGCTTCGGTCCACGCTAGGGCGTGCTCATTGACCTTGAGGATGTGTTGAAGTAGTTTGAGTTCCTTGGGCTGGAGGAAGTCGTACCGATTGAGATCGAGTTCGTTTAGACGTTCTTGAGTGAGTCGGGTGGTGTGAGCGGTAGGTGTGAAGTCGGGCGGATGAGTCGGTAATGTGGGAAGGGTTTTGATGGGGTCGTCCGGGATGCGGCGGATGATGCGGTAGTCTTCGGGGAGCGACGCGGGTACCGGCTGTACTTTGCGTGCTACCTTCTTGTAGGCTAAAACGGGTTGCGACGGTGTTTGGAAGAGTTGGAGAGCTGGATCTTGAAAGCAAGGGATCCCGTCCATGATTGGAGGTGCGGGACGGGCTGAAAGTGTGAGCGTCTGTACGCATCCGACTTGCGTTCGGCGAGCGCGGGAAGGGATGGAGACAGAACGGGCGGGATCTGTGGGGTCACGTACGGAAACTTCTACGCGTCCGTCAGGGTGGTCTTCAAGTCGGCAGAGGAGGAGGTGGTGGAATGGTCGCCCTAACAGGAGGCGAAAGGGGGCTCGGTCGACGACGTGAGCGTGGATGGCGAAGGTGACATCCCCGACTCGCATAGTCAGGTTTTCGGCGCATCCAATCGTCTTGCTGACCAGTCCGTTAGCTCCTTCCATGTCCAACCGGTGTTCATGGTTGACAGACACGCCGGCCTCCTGCGCCAAGTCCCAGCGGATGACGACGATCTGGGACCCTTGATCTAAAACTCCGGCTTCGGTGATGGCGTCGTTGATCAGAACGTCGATCTCGCGCAGAGGGAGGGAGTACTCGGCGGAGCGCGGGGCCGCGAGCTCGAGGATGGATGCTGGTGGGGTGGTATCGGAGGCTTCTTCGAAGCAGGCGGTGTCGACTCTGTGCGTGCGAAGTCGCTTGACGAGCTCCTTGCGGATGCCCGGGCTTGCGGCGAGGATGTGCGCAGGGGTAACTTGAGCGAGTTTGCCGTCGAGCAGCCACTTGTAGAGCTCTGCGGAAAGCTGTTGGTCCTCGGCGTTGGACTGGTACTTGTACTGGGGTGTAGTGCGCGGCGCAGGGGCGGGTGTGTTGGTGGTGTCTTTGGAAGAGGTGGGCGATGGTGTGGACTTCTTTGCTTGTGCAAGTTCAGGGAGCTTCGACGCTTTCGCGTCCCGCTTCTTCTTCTCGGCCACGTAGACTCCAAAGAAGTCGAGGCTGTCGTCTGGTGTGCTCTCGACCTCGGCTGCGTCTTCGTCCTCGGCGCCGGTGACTTCAATGATGTAGGCATGCGGAACGGGTTGCTCGAGTGAGGTCGGCATGGCGGTCTCAAAGCTGAGTGAGGTGTGGGGAGGAGGATCGCGCGCGAAGGTCGCGGCGCTGGTGGCGTTGGGGGTGGCGTTGGAGAGCCAGGCGTCGATCCGAGCCTGCAGGCTGCTGCCGGTGTTGTCGCCTGGGATGGGCTGGCCGTTAGGGAGGTGGACACGATCGTTGACGATCATTGCTCGTCCTGTGCGGCAGTATTCTTGCGCGATGGGACACTCTCGGATGCGATGGTTGGTCTGAGAGCAGAATGAGCAGCCCATGGGGCGTGGGCGAGATCGGAAGAAGGTGGCGTCGGAAGAGACTGCAGGAGGAGCGGGGGTGGACCGATCTTGTGCTGCTGGCCAGGGCTGGCGGTGGCTTGTCGATGGGGCGGTTGGGGGCTGGTAAGAGAAGGTCTGAACTATTTCCGGCCTAGGGAGGGTGGAAGCGACGTCAGGGTAGCGATGTGCGCAGCGAGCGTAGAGGACTGCGTAGGTTCGCTCGCGGATGGAAAGTCCATGCATCTTGTCCATGAGCTCGTCTAGCTCGCGGTCTTCCTCTTCCCGAGTGGGTTCAGCAAAACGGACGGTTTTAGGTTTGGAAGGAATGGGGTGACGAGGAGGAGAAGGAGCGCGGGGTGGAGGGTTAGTGGGGCGAGGAAGGTCCCGATCGGGGCGAGCGAAAGCATCTCTAGGGTTATAGTCGAGGAAATGGTCTCGTTCCCTCCTGCGTCCTTCGTAGTCGGGTAGTCGGGGATCAAGATTGTTCCACCTTTCGACTGGTCTCTCGGATCTAGCTTGGCGTGGCGCGAAGTGTTCCCAGTGCTCCTGTAGCTGGATGGGGAAGTACGGGGAGGTAGTGAAGACGGCTTGGGCGATTTTAAAGACTTCTTCGAAGTCGTAAGGCTGCTCGGCCGACCGGTCTGGGTATTTGCCGAATAGCCTAGGCAGCATCTTTTCTCGATCGTTGGGGTGAAATCCATACCAGAACGCGGAATCGCGTTCTTCGTCAGTAATGCGGTGTGCATCCTGGAGGGGTTTGCAGAAGACTAGGAACTCCCGGTAATAGTGCATGACGTCGTCTTCGCCACGCATGCGCTGTTGACTAGTATAGTGCACGTAGTCGTATAGCTTTTGTTTGGTGTACCTGGACTGCGTAGTAGCTCCTCCGTATATACCCTCAAGGGATTGTCGGAATACCGCCCAGTCGTGTGTTGTGTAGCCGTCGAGAAGTTTCCATAAGTCCCGGAGGTTTGTGGGGATGTAGCGTGTGATGGTCTCTACTTTCTCTCGAGGTGTGAGGTTACGGCTAGTGGCGATCTCCTCGTATTCCTGGAGGAAGTCGTCAAGTGGGTCTCCTACGCGTCCGGAGAAGAATGGTGCATTATGTGAACGGGCAGCTGGCATGGCCGCGGGGCCGGTAGCGGGATTAGCGGCCATATGTCTCGGTGCTGCGATAACTACGGGAGGGTGTGCTGGTGTGGCTGGTGCGGTAGTCGGAGCGGGGGCAATGGAGGGTGTTGTATAATTCGGGGCAGAAGAGGAAGTGGTTGTGGTAGGGTTTGGAGTGGAAGATGGGGACGACGCTGCGGTGGAGGGTACGACGGAGGATACTGTAGAAGGTGTGTTGAGACTCAAGGAGGAGGAGGAGGCGGAAGCGAGATTAAGACCAGGAGTAGAAGAGACTGTAACAGACGAGGTAGGGGGAGGTGGCAGTGGCTTTTGTGGATTAGAAAGTGATCTAGCTTTAGTAGGGACTACGAGAGAGGTTGACCGAGAAGATGAAGGTAGATTTGGCGGGGTAGCGGGAGTGCGAGGTGACGATGCCGAGATGGTAGATTTTGGGATGGGGATCAGGGAAGGAGAGACGAGGCGTTTGTAACTTTGTGCTACGAGGGTCGAGAATGGGATCGAGGACTGTGAGGATGGGTCGGTTTGGGGCGAGAAGGAGCCCGGGATAGACTGAGCGCGATTAGGTCGGGGAGTGGTTTCATAGTCGGGGGCGAAGGCTTCTGTGATGTCGAGTGTCGAGCTGCTGGTAGACGGTTCTGATTGGCGCGGCGGTGTATCGGGCGATGTGTCGGTAGATGCGGTTTCTGGCTTTTTGGTGAACTTTCCAAAGGGGTCTCTAGGTGGTAGACTCGACTGTCTGGGCATATGGTTGGTCACCAGAGGCGACCGAGAAGAGAAGAAGGATACAGGGGAGAGGGGGGTTAATCCACCAAACTCAGCCTCACTGGGGCAGCCAGATGTACGTGCTCGAAAGCGCGTGAGTGAGTAAGAGAGGGCTGAGGATGGGACCAAACAGAGAAGGGGAAAGGAGGGAAGTTGTCGCCGAGTCTTGGCAGGAACGAGTGCCCAAATCGTGGACGCAGGACGAGCGAGTAATCTCAGGATGAAGCGAGCAGGCGAGGACGTCGAGTGAAGCTCGGATCACGCGTATTCAACGACGCGGAAGGTAACTAGAAAGGGGCAGAAAAGGGGCGATGAATCGTAGTAGTCGAACGGGTGTCTTCGATTTAGACCTGCCCCATCGAATCGATACTTATCACGCGAGAGAAAGAAGACGAGATTCGAATAAGACGCAGGGAAAGGAGATCAGTCGAATAAGATGCGGGAAAAAGATGTTATTGCTGAGCGCGATTCCGAGTCCTTATATACCTCGTGTACCTGTAAGTAAGGAAACTCGTCGTTGCAAACGCTAAGTCGAAAGTTGTGAGGGAGAGTGGGTAGAAGTGGGGAAAAGTAAAGTAAAGGAGTCCAAGGGATAGCGAGAGACTACGAAAGATGGACGGATAGACGATCGTAAGGCTAAGGTGAAGTTTTACGGTCCCTGGCGCTAGTGGCGTCGACGGTGTGTACTGTACTCGGGCAAGTGTCGAGATGAAACGGGGCAGTAAAGCAAAGAAGGAGAATGGTGACAAGGAAGAAGGAGAATGGCGACAAGGAGTCTAACTGGTTGAAGGAGGGAGGTCGAAGAGGCAACGCGGGTGGCGTCGACGAGGCGCACTAAGTCGTGAAACGAGGGTGAGAAGTAGGTGAAAAATAAAGAAAAGTCGGGCGCACCTTTGTCCGAGACAAAGAACACCGCTCTAGACCGCTCAACGGCCGTGGGTGTAAGCATGGATCGTGTTTCAGGGTTTTGAGGACGACAGACGAAAGGCGGCGAGCAGGGCGAAGAATGATGAGCTAGGCTGTTCCGAGGCAGGGCCCTTGACGACGTCGCGGACGAGAGGTCGTTTGAGTAGTAGATGATCGAGGGTGAGGGTCGGAATCGGGAATGTAATCAGTTATGGCCATAGAAAAGAGCGACGAGGGTGAGACGAGATGATGGGGAGACGGAAGAGTGGGGGGAAACGAGGCGAGGAGGGACGGCGCGTTGAACACGAGTTGGTGGCAGTTTGGTGATCATCCGCGATAGGCAGTCGAGTCACGTGCCGAGCCGACGAGACCGAAATGGTCGATAATGGGTGGATTCGCACTCAAGGGCTGCGACGCCCTTACATCGGAACAAACTCTGTGGTAGTGAGGACCCCAGGAGAAAGTGCGCTGCGAGTGAGCGAAGGACGTAGAAAGTGCAAGATATACTCCCCTGTTCCGATCTCCTCCCTCACACAGACGGCCAGGGATGGGCATGTAAATCTTGGGCCATGTAGCTGACACGTCATGGAGGTAATAACGATATCTGTCGTTGACGTAGACGGAAATGTGGGCCAGAGTTGGTGTCTTTGAATTTCCGGGCTTCAGTGCCAATGGGGGACGCGACGCCCTGCAAAGAGGAACCCTACCAGACGCGCGGTAAAGACGGAGGAGATGGCTGCTCGCTGCGTGGGTGTGCGTGGAGTAGAAAGGATCATTTGGATGCGAGAACTAGAACGGGAGAGACTTCAAGGGACGAGAAGACTCGCAGTCTATCGCCCAAAGGGAGCCGGTTGGGGAAGAGCGGGAAGGACAGGAGGGGGCCTATGTGCGGGTGAGCGATGAGAGGGGCACGGCCTTAGTCGAGTCCAGATTGCTTGATTCGAATCGGTATGACATCTGGCAAGCGAGAAGACTGATGGGTTTGGCCGGAAAACGGAAAACACCGGGTCGTTGCGTACGAGTTCACCATTTTATTCGCATTCGCATACACACTCCGAGATTCCAATTACGCGATGTCATCGCCATCGTTATCTTATATCGTATCGCAGATCAATACAACCCCCGTTGAGTTCTTCAACGGTTCGCATGCTATCAATACTCAATACCATTGCAATCATGTCTAGCTGCGATATATGTGGTTTTACGGCACGCACGTTGTAATGCAGGGAGCAAAGGAGTGGAATGTCGATTATTGACTCAATGGGAACGGAATTGTCATGGAAGAGTTAGGAAGAGTTATTCGAAAGCGGAATCCGCTTGTCTTCTGTCGCGAGTGTGTAGAGATGTTCTCGTGCCTGCGACCCCCCATTTCCCTCCTTCTGCAAGACCGATTGGCACCAGTAAGTATCAAAGAGAACTCGCCTCGTGCCGTACAGCCATCGTGCAAGACGAGAGGAGTCTCAAGTTTGCTACAGCTGCAGTCACCCCAGCTGCCAGAGGTGGAGAGGTGTCGGGGTGTCAAGACTGCCGTGTAACCATGGCGCAGACGAAACTCCTACACGAGTGCGAGAACTTGGTCTGAGGTACTGCGTCACGGCACGACTCGGAGCGAGCCACGGTAAACCTGAAGCGCCATGATCTCATACGTTCACCCATACACGCTACCTACATTGGTAGTACCCCGAATGGTTAGTACGGCTAGTACATCCCAGAAATCCGCCATGTGCAACGCAGATCGGGAATGGATTGCGGAATTGTTCGACCTGGCGGCGGTGCTGGCGGTAGCTACGAGCGCAAAGGCCAGCCGGAAGAAAAGGTGTGGGAAGGAAGGAGGGTAGTTGATCGTTGTGTAATGAGATATTGTTTTCGTCTATGAGTTGGTAAATATGCATAGCGATTCTGACACGGAACTTGAAGCTTGAAGGACAAGTGCGACATATGTCAAGGGAATGGGCCCAAATCCATACTCGCACGCCTTGCTAATCCTACCAATTAAGGTCCACAGACCCAGGCACACGGCGCTGCGACCATGATCCGATCATTGATCGAACAAACGAACAGAACGAGGGGTTGACGACGTTGACAGGTCGACGCACTTGGGGGGGATAATTGTGAACAAACGTTGATTGACAGACCACCCTGGTACGCACCTGAAAGCAACATCCCTGCCGCTATCGTCGCTCGTGGATCCCGCGCTGCCACCGTCTTGGTGCGCGGCGTTGTGACTCCTAGTGAGCGTATCGCCGGCACCATTCCTCCAGTAGGCTGGCAAGACTTTTCTCACACACCACCAATTGCTACCGATAACCATATTCTGACTGGGTATCGGTGCCCGGCACCGATGTCGGCGGCTGGAAGATGGCGGGCCTAACGTCCTACGAGGGCTGAACGAACCCTTTCACGTGGTTGGACAGAGGGGATGCATACAACATAGATGCGCATGGGATAGGATCGTAGGTGCCAGCTGGACAATTTTTGAGAGGGAGCGAACGGGAACGAAGACGTCGAGGAAGAGGACTTTGGGGTGCCAGCTGGTACGATCCGGTAACCGGACCGGATATCTTCTTTATCAGACAGTTATCACTGATAACATGTGTGCGGGGGGCTCCTTGAACCGCAACCACCACCATGGGCGGTTTTTTCCCACGGCAAAAGCTGGGGCAAGGATGGATGTCGAGCACATCCTCGGTCACCAACGGCCCCCTAAAACATCTTAAACAGTTAAACTATAGTAAATCCACCCATCATTGGGACCCTCTCACCACTGTGATGCACCAACGCCCCATGTGCACGAGTTGCCAGCCCTCAAGCGACTACAGTACCCAAGTGCAAACCCCCCCACCCCCCCTTTATTTGCATGAATACGCAGATGTATAACCAGTACAGTTTCCTCAGCCTGTCAACACAGTAAGATTATCTCTAGGTACCAAGGCACGCACGTCGACCATGGCACGCACGTCGTTGCATGGCAAAGCTCACTCAGTTTGCAACCGTCGCCAAACACGAACACAACCTGACCAAATAGTCACCAAATAAGAAAACCGAACCACGCAAGCCCAAACAAATACATGAAAATAAACCAACACACGCTCCACAACAAGAAGATAATTGAGTGACGCCATGATGGATGCAGTCGGTTGACAGCACATGGAAGGTAGCCCCCAACCGGGAATGGGAACCACCGCCCAACTGGATTATCTACAGTGAGGTTTTAGTGGGTAGGAGAGCACACAGCGTCAGGATCTTGGACGAACACGTGCACTGAGTCCCACACATCCCCAAACACCATGGGGCGTGCGTAAAGGCATTTTCCCTCACATCTGGGCTTTGGCCCGGCTACATGCGAGCTAGATAGGGCTGATGGTAAATCTCCTGCTATCTAGCACTTATTTTCGGTAATTAGGCTAAGTAGTTATCGAAAATAAACGCTCTCCAAAAAAAAAAAAAAAAAGATAACATGTGTGCTTGTGCGCGACTGTAAGGCTGTGCCTTGGGCTGTGCGCGCTACAGTACATATACAGTACGAGGCAATGCACACGTTCCCACGTGGTCCTCGTCTCGCATTTCCTACCTGCACTCCTATCTAACTCAAAGTCCCAATATACACCATGTCGACCAGTCTCCAGCCGTCCTCCTCCACTCCAAATTTTCATCCGATCTTCGAGAAGGCCTTGAAAGAATATAAGAAGAAGACTGGAAAAGAAATTTCTACCCACCCGCTCGCGGAGGAGATAAATGGCTGTAGTTCTATCGAAGCCATCCTTACCGTGCTTCAAGGGAAAGCCAACGAACTCAATCAATCCCAGAGCAGCGATGAGCGACTCACAAAGTGGCTTACGCCAACTGTGAATGTCCTGGACGCTCTCTCTACCACCCTTGGCGAGGGCGTGGGCACAGTGAGTCCTAGTATGTTATTTGATTACCGACCTGTGTCCTAGCGTTAAATTTCAGGTATTTCCCCCTACCAAAATTATCTTCTCTGCGATGAGTATCCTCCTTGTGGTGGGTTGTCCCTCCGCGTACTGGTATACTGTGATAATCCATGATGATGCCATTTCTCACAGGCGGCAAGAGGCACCGCAGCGAGTCGCGAAGTCCTCATCGAGCTCTTCGAGAGAATCGAAAACTTCTTCGAACGCCTCCGGACTCACACTAAAGTTCCTCCGACGGTACAGATGACGGATGTGATGGGGAAAGTTATGGCTGAAGTGCTGTCTATGCTTGGCATCGCGACAAAGGCGATGTATCAAAGTCGAAAGAGTAGGTTTGTCATCGCCGCTGAGCTTCCCCTGGCTGACATTGCACCAGAAACTTTTTTTAAGAAGTTTGTGGGGAGGAACGATATCGAGGACGCGTTATTGAGGTTGGATAAATTGGAAGAGGGAGAGCTCCGCACGGTGTCTACGCAAGTGTTAAAGAACACCAGCGATCTGAAGGACACCACAAGTGACATCAAGGACGCAACAAGTGATATCAAGGACGTCACAAGTGATATCAAGGACGCCACAACTGATATCAAGGACGTCACAGATTATATCAAGGACACCACAACCGATATCAAGGACACCACAACCGATATCAAGGACGCTACCAGTGATATCAAGGACGGTTCGTAGCTCTTCCTTCTCGCGGCACAATTCATACTCAGCCTCTTCGGATTAGACACGAAGGAAACGAAGCTGATGGTGCAGCAGATCGTCAGCAATGTCAGCTCCCCCGAATGTTCGTATTGTCATTACCTCACTGCGAATACTTGTAGAAGCTCACCCACAACAGTAGGGGTGTGTTTCCGAGGGTGGTTGACTCCGCCTGATCCATCGACAAACCATACCAACGCGTGCAGCACCCAGCACGACTGCACCGCGGCCTGGGTTTTCGACGACGATATATTTAAGGCGTGGGAATCGTCCCAGTCGGGCTCCTTATTGTGGATTCATGGCAAAGGTACGAATGTTCTCGCACGGCGGGTTGACGGGGGGGGGTCACATCTCTGACTATTCTATTCTTGCTTTCGTAGCGGGTTCGGGGAAGAGTATTCTCTGGTTCGCCAATCTGTTTTCTCTACATATGCAGACGTTCATGTCCTTGATCAGCTCTGCAATCATCCAACATCTCATCACTCTATGTGATGCCGGGTCAGCCTCCGTCGCCTACTTCTATTTCGATTTTAGAGATGTCGACAAGAAGAATTGCCGCAACCTCGTTTCTTCACTTCTAATACAGCTCTCTTCTCGGTCCAGGCCTTGTCTCGACGTACTCTCCCGCGTCTATTCGACCTATAACGATGGCATGGAACGGCCCAGTGAACGTTCTATAGTGAAATGCCTCAAAGACATGCTCATGGCGCTATCCGCGGCTCAACTTCCCACTTACATCGTCCTAGATGCCCTTGACGAATGTCCCAACACGTCCGGAATACCAACTCCGCGAGGACGTGTTCTCGGACTCGTGACAGATCTTGTTGACCTCCGCCTCCCGAATTTACACATATGCATAACTAGTCGTCTGGAAATTGACATCTCGACCGCTCTTAAACCTTTGACGTCAGGCCACTTCTCCCTTCATGATCAAGCTGGACAACAGAAAGATATCTCTGAATATGTCAGCTCTGTGGTTCAATCCGACCCCCAAATGAAGAGATGGCGGGAAGATGACAGAAAATTAATTATCGATACGCTCTCAGAGAAAGCCGATGGCATGTAAGGCGATGTTTCGTTTCCAATACTTCCTTTTATCTTAATATTGGTCGCATAGGTTCCGCTGGGTATTCTGTCAGCTGGAGATGTTGAGACATTGTCTCACTCCGAGTCTTCGGCATCAACTCAATGAACTAGTACCAGAGAGCCTGGACGAGACGTACGAGCGGGTACTGAAGGAGATCGAGTCCACGAACCAAGGTCGCTACGCGCGCCGTCTGCTGCAGTGCCTTGCCATGGCTATGCGGCCACTTCGTGTTGAGGAACTCGCAGAGGTGCTTGCGTTTGACTTTGAAGATGCCAAGGCCGAAATCCCGACGTTCCATGCGGAATGGCGATGGGAAGATCAAGAACAAGCTGTGTTGTCTGCTTGTTCGAGCCTGATTTCCATCGTTGGCGGCAACGATTCGCGGGTTGTCCAATTTTCGCATTTTTCAGTGAAAGAATACCTCACATCGGTTCGACTTGCCACCACAAGTGGAGATGTCTCACTATATCACATTGACCCGGAACCTGCGCATTTGATACTTGCCCAGGCGTGCCTTGGGGTTCTGCTCAATTCGGATAATTGCGTCATCAAAGAGAGCGAAGAGGGTAGTAGCGATAACAGGGCCAAGACCATTCTACTTCTCAAGTATAGTGCCGAGCACTGGGCTTCGCACGCCCAGGTCGGGAACGTGTCATCACGTCTGAAAGATGCAATGGAGATGCTCTTTGACTTGAACAGACCTTTTTTTTGGCATGGAAACGGATATGCGACATATACCCTGGTCAACTCTGCAACTTCAGTGCCCATTTCACACCTAATAACCCCCTGTACTACGCCGCTCTTTGTGGATTCTATGACCAACTTCAGTGTCTTGTCGCCAAATACCCAGACCAAGTCAATCACGACGGCAGTCTGTATAAATCTCCCCTAGCTGTAGCACTATTTGGGAAACACCTCCGGGTCGCAGATCTCCTACTCGAGCACGGCGCACATGCTCATGTTCGTGGAAACCCTCCACTTTGCCACGCAATCCTATTCTGGGATGATGATGCCCGTGTTGAAGCGTGGTGTGCGCTCAGGCGTGCAACACCTCGGCGTCGGGAGTCGGTCGCACCTCACGTGCGGAGAGTGCGGAGAGGAGACGGCAGTAGAGTCGAGATGTACGGACTCGTCACTACACACTCATTTGATATTCACTTGGACTAACATTTTTCGAGTGGTACTACTAGTTACAATCTGTGTGATCAGGGACAACCCTGTACCTATGCTATTGAGCTACTACCTTATGTTTGTTCATGTTTACTTACCTTCCAGACTCCAGTATTTAGTCTCACGTTGCATGCACTGGCACACCAGAAACTTATGTTCTATCTGGGGTGCCAGGCGAGTAGTCTTTTGTTCTTCCAATACTAGAAACTTACGTTCTATCTGGGGTGCCAGACTAATTCACTCGCTGCGCTCTGATAGGTTATGGGCCCTGTGCCGTAATCTATTCAGACAAGACTTACTCGCTTTATCATACAGTGAGTATACTTTATTATTTCCTTCCCAACTTGGGCGCGCCTCTGCGTGCTGGTGCGCAAGTGTCCCGAGGCTCGTGCTGGGGCCTAACAAGCCTTGCTCAACCCGTGCCACGGACCCCAGGCGTGGGGAGACACGCGGGAAGACCCCTCCATCCCTGTGCGCATTACTATACTACTATTTTCGCGTTTCCGGGTTTTTGTCCCAATTTATTAGGCGGGACTGGGGGAGCCCGGTCTGGCTATAGGCCCGGTGAACGGTTGGCCGATGCTGCCCTTAAGTGGGAGCGGTTTTGGTGTATAACATAGGCGGGCCACCCATGCCCAGACCTTGCGCCTGTTACAACTGCGCCGTGCTACACAATTAGTAGTATCTACATGGGACGCGAGTGGCGTGGCCGCTACCGGTGGGGGTCACACCCTGTAGGAATGCCTCGCTAACGCGTTTCCCTTCCACGTGTCGTGCGCGTAAACCAAGGACTCCCCCAAACAGCACGGATGGCAGGGATTCAAACCTGCATCTGTTGAGCGCAGAACTAACGAGCAAAGGGGTTAACAGCACAAAGCTAGTAGACAAGTTAACTTCAGAGGGGAAGTAAACTCTATATATATACACACCTAGTAGACAAGTTACTATAGAACGTCTATGAGTAAAGGTGGTATAGAGAGAAGGATAAAAGGGAACTTACACTTCAGAGGGGAAGTAAACTCTGAAGTGTGAAGGCGTAAACAGCAGTCCTTATATACAGGACGCTTAGGTAAGAATGGTCTGTGCGCACAGGTGATCCAAACACAATACACATGGTCTGTGCGCCAGAGGGAGAAATGCCATTGGAGGGCAGAGAACAATAGCTGCCTAAAGCAGACAATACCGGTATCTTAACAATAGAGAACAATAAGAGCCATATATGGCTCTGTCAATAAAGATAAACAAAGAGTGGTCCGTACAAGTCCAGCCATAGTCCAAATCAGTCCATAAGGGACAGATACCGTATTTAGTATGTGGGCTGACACAATCAGATCCCACGAGACATGTGACTTATGCAGTCGCGTCTCAACAGCATCTCCGTGGAATCTGCTGTGGGCGGCTCCTCCTTGGCATGGAACCCCGGGATGCCTCTGAGCGCAACGTCGCTGAGCGCACCTCATTGTTTAAAATCGGCGTTGCTCGGCATGCGCTTATGCTCCAGGTGGGGATAGATAATTAGTACTATTTACAAAGTCGCACACATGGGGGCAGGACGCAATAGCGTTCTGGCCATACAGTCACACGAGCAGGGAGGGAAGGTCATGTGATCTTGTCCGCAGACGACCCGTCGCTGACCGCTCCTCGGCAACAGAAACCGCATCAGTAAGTTAGGGAGGTGTTCAGAAGTGTTTGAGGAAACTCTGAACACCTCTGAACACTTTGAACACCTAGCCCGTTCTCAAACACTTCTGAACACCCAATTTGGTTGACACCTGTCAGCCTAACCCGTATTCGGCGACAGGCACTGACACCGCACCCTTGCCGCTTCTCGATATGGACATCACTTCCCTGTATATTTTTTTCTATTTGAATTTAGGCTCTCCGTCATGAAATAAGGAAATAATAAATCTATTATGAGCTACAAACAATAATGTTTTCTAGATATTCTACGGCCGAATTGTCGTCAAAGCGCGCGGGATTCGGGGCAGCAGCAACAGCGTCGCCATCGCTGCCATTCGCACCGCTGGTTGTTGCCTTTGTCACCGTCACTACCATCGTCGCTGTAATCGTCGTTGGGCCGCACGGTTCGGGGCGGCTGCAACGGGGTTGTGTCCCCTTCATCGTCGTCATAGGGGGTGCACGTGGCAGGCGACTGCGTGAGTGCGAGGGACCGGTGCTGGGGAGAAGTGCCCTCCGTCACAGCCCGTGTCGTCGTCGATCATCGCCGTCGTCGGCCGCCGGGGTGAGCACAGTCGGGCAGGGTGCCCTCTGTCGCAGCCCGTTCGTCGTCATCGTCATCCCAGGAACACAGCAGGAGAAGCGTATGTAAGAAAGGGGGAGGGAAGGGTGAGTCGACTGGGAGAAAGGGTGAATGGAAAAACGACGTACCGATTGCGCTCAAACTCGGCACGGATGGCGCAAATCCGGGCGGTTGTAGCAACTTGTTCTCAAGAATGCGTTTACAGAGAGACTTGATGGAGCGTCTGTGAGCGAAGACTGAGAAAGGCGAGACCAACGCAGTCTGTTGGCAGTAGCAGGTGGGCACGGCTTGGGGTGGTGGGAGAGGTTGTGTGGTGGCCCTGCTCAGGGTGTTATAAATGTACATGTACTCACCAAAATTGTTTTTTCTTCGTTGCTTGAGGCTTTGAGGCACGACGGGTTAACAACCACTGAAAGATTGACTTAGACAAGAAAAAACGTGTGAGCATTCACACGCAAGCGGAAAGAATGTTTCCCACGCCCGGAACAAACAATAACAATGGAAACGACTCAACCGCTGCGAGTCGCCAGCGTATTATCATGATTATAACTCGTACAGTAGATCAAGACACTCAGTAAGTTAATAATTTTATTTATGACTTTGGACTTTCTGATGACTGTAAGCACCCAGGTGAAGCCCTATGCAGCCCGGATACTGAGGCACCTCTGACAACAACTTGGGAGACGCGCCCGAGCGCCGCCCCCACGCGCCTTCGACAGCGACGACATCGACGGGTACTGCAACAGGCAGTCCGCTGCCATCGTCAGCCCCGCGCCCCCTCAGCGGCGACGACGGCAGGGATAGCGATGGAACCACCCACCCACGTCGCCCCAACAATGACGGACTGCAACGACTACAGTAGACGGGACCACCCGCCAACGCAGTCCCCGTCAGTGCGCACTCCCGACGATGGCGATGACATGGGCCTTGTGGAGGGCACTCCGCACCGACGTTGGTCCCGCGCACCCCTGACGACGGCAATGGCAACGACAAGGGCTGCGACGGAGGGCATTCCGCTACCGACCCCAGCCCCGCACACACCCGGCAACCACGGGACTACCCACCACCTGCCACGTGCTCCATCGACGACGACGACGACAGTGATGCACTTCACTCATGCCAGCTCTGCGCACCCGCGGTCCCCTGCGGCGCGCACCCCCTACGACGACGACGGAGGGGACAGCGACCGCCGCTTCAACCCAATGGCGAGGGTAGCGACGTCAGTTTGTAGCATACCTAGCAAGTAGTAGTGTCGCTGCTGTATTATACTCTTTGCATTTGCACCTCAATAAATATTATTTTTTCCTGATTTTGCGGTGTGAATCTAGATTCAATATTTTTTTATTCCTGTCTGACAGTCCGGCAAGGCGGCATCGAGGGGACATGATCCGAATCTCGATTTAGCACGGAATTAATTATTTGATCATTCGGCAAGTGTTCAGAAGTGTTCAGAGGTGTTCAGACCGTTCAGGCTCGCTTAGGCCCCACTCCTATTTTACAGATGCGTCTTTAATCTATGGCATCTGGTACTACGGGCTCGGGTGCCTCCAGCTCTGCATCCGGAGGTGCAAGCTCATCCAAGTCAACAAGCAAAGTATCTGCCGCGCGCATCAAGACAGCCACCTCAAGCCCCTTTTCAGTCCCTTCCGGGACCCATCTCGAACACCTTTCCAGCCAGAACTGGTCCACATGGTCAGGAACGCTGTGTGTGCTCCTGAGCCTGAATGAAGTTGTGGATATCCTCACTCACGACACCTGCCCGACTGGAGTTGACACAGACGACTGGGATTCCATTCAGCAGAAGACCACGGCGTATCTGCGTCTCCACTGCGCTGCAGATGTGTATTCAACTGTGGAGTCAGATACTGACTTCCCCTCGTTCAAACACAAGTTCGACCGTCTTCAGGAGACTTATGGTGGCACCAGCAGTACTGCTGTGTTCAACCTCTGGATTGAGCTCACCCAAGCGCGACTTGACGATGGTTCCCCCCTCGCCCCTCAGCTCGCGAAGCTTAACGAAGCTCGCGTCAAACTCTCCAATGCTAGCATGGGCGTCTCTGACATCCAGTATTGTCTCATCCTCCTCAACGCGCTACCCAAGTCATACGAGGTAGTTGCAACGACCATTCTCACTTCCGGTCCGGCCTCCGCCCTCAAGCACAGTGAGATCATAGCTCGCATCCTCAATGAAGAGGGCAGGAAGACTGGCCCTTCAGCTTCTCTCAATGCGGCCCGCGCTCCAATCAAGTCCAGCAAGAAAAAGAAGAAAGACCATTCCAATTTGACTTGCCATTACTGCAATAAGAAAGGACACATACAGCCGGACTGCCACAAGAAGAAAAAGGATGAGGCGGATAAGAAGAAGGAGGAAGGCGGATCGGGCGGTGGAAGTAAAGCGGCGAATGCTCATGTATTAGTTCCGACTACAGCCTCCATTGAGGAGATAACTGAGAATAACGAGCTTCGTGTTGCCTTGTATTCTGCCGTTCGAATGTGTTGGATGATGGACAGTGGTGCAACGCACCACATGAGCCCATACAAATCTGACTTCGCTGATTACGCCCCGTGTCAAGGCACTGTCCGCCTTGGGGATAAGTCAACCATTGATCAGGTGGGGGTAGGGTCCATTGTTTTCAAAATAGGGTCCATTGTTTTCAAAACAAGCCAAGGGTCACAGATAACGTTGACCAACGTTCTGCATATCCCACAGCTCAAGACACGCTTTCTATCTACGTGTGCGCTTGTGCAAAGGGGTGCAACTGTGGTATTTTCCCAAAGCTCTTTCAAAATCGCTGTTAATCAGCGTTGCGTTGGTTTGGGGTACTTGGAGGACAACTTATATTGGTTGGACGCATCCATGGCATCCCTCAATGCACACACGCGGCGCGCAGCCATTCTGCTGCACGTCTGGCATCAGCGTATGGGGCATGTGTCCCATATGGCGTTGAAGTCCCACGGTCCCTCTGCCACAACCGGCATGGACATCAACGATTCCACCGAGGCCATTCCGAATGCGTGCCATGGTTGTGAACTGGGCAAGTCGGCCCGACATCCCTTCTCCTCTGGGTCTAGCAAGAGAACGAGTCGAATCTTCGAGATCGTGCACAGTGATCTCGCTGGCCCGATGCAGACTAAGTCCATCGAGGGCTCTAGCTACATAGCCACTTTCGTAGATGACCATTCATGGCATGCGGTGGTCTACTTCTTGAAATTGAAAGACCAAGTTGTTGACACATTGAAGGTGTTCCTCATCTGGGGTGAAACCCAAACGTCCCTCAAACTTCGCGCGTTACACTCAGATAGAGGTGGTGAATACATGGCTAGTACTATGACGGAAATCCTTAATGAGAAGGGAATTGAGCGACATTTAACGATGCCGGGCTCACCTCAACAAAACGGCAAGGCCAAGCGGTTCAATCGTACGATCATGGACAAGGCTATGGCCATGCTCCATGCCGCTGGATTGTCAGCTGGTTTCTGGGAATGCCCAGTCGATACCGCTGTGCACGTATACAATCGCACTCCCACCAGAACGTTGAGTTGGCGCACGCCGTACAAGAGCTGGAACTCTGGTCAGGTTCCGGATGTCTCACATTTACGCATCTTCAGGTGCAAAGTGTACATGCACGTACCATCAGACAAGCGCCGCAAGCTGGACGCGGAAAGCGACAGAGGTTGTGCTTGTCGGGTATGAGCTGGGTTCTAAGGGCTACCGGCTGTGGGACAGACATACCCGCTCCTTTCAATTGTCTCGAGACGTGACGTTCGATGAGAGTATCTTCCTGTCCAAGCAGGGTGTTGAGCCACGCCCTGCAACCATGTCTCCTGCGCCTATAAGTGCGCAAGCCCCCGTTTTAAGTAGTCCAGCTCCTGCTGCGCCTAACCCGCCAGCGGTGCCGCCAGCACCTGCCACGCCTTCTCAGCTGGCAACGCAGCCTAGTTTACCTATAGCACGACCTCCTCGCCCTGCCTCCCCTACGGACAGTGAGGAGCAAGTAACACATATATTGCATCCTGATTCTGAACATCATGACTCACGACATGGGTCTGAGCGACAGTTAACTCCCCCTACACCTTCCTCTCAGCCGTCTTCCCTGACATCTCTCCCGTCCACACCTGAGCGGCCTAGTGCTACGCCCAGTGCACCACCTCCATGCCATAGTGCGACGCGCGTTGAGAATAGACCGCCCTTGCCCTTGGCTAACCCGCCGGATGGGTATGCGGATCGAATTCAGCGTGCACAGCTGTTGCGTGAGATGGCGAACGTACCTCGTTGATCTGGCCGAGTGCCTGCGCCTAATCCAAGGTACTCCGGTGCCAATAGCGCAGCGCAGCAGGCGACTTGGGTATGCTGAGCTCTTGGCAGCTGCTCTTGTGGGCAGGGATCCAGCATCGTTCAAGGAAGCGATGAGTTCCGCGGATGCGGAGGAATGGATGACCGTGTGTCAATACGAAGTCGATGCATTAGCTAAGAATGACACATGGGATTTGGTGGACTTACCACCTGGTCGCAAGCCCGTTAAGTCTAAGTGGGTGTTTAAGCTGAAATCGGACGGACGCTACCGTGCTAGGCTGGTGGCTAAGGGATTTACACAAGTCCCTGGAATTGATTTTGATGAAACCTTTTCGCCCGTTGCGCGCTTTGAGTCGCTGCGTTTGCTTCTAGCGTTGGCCGCGCTGGAGGATTGGCACATCCATCAGATGGATGTGAAATCCGCGTTTCTCAATGGCGAGCTCGAGGAGGAAATATATATGGAGCAGCCACAAGGTTTCGTTGTAGCTGGACAGGAGACTCGGGTCTGTCGCCTGAAGAAGGCGATATATGGACTCAAGCAGGCCTCCCACGCGTGGAATCTCCAGTTCCACAGAGTCCTTACTGGGCTCGGCTTCACGCGGACGTTCGCTGATGCAGGCGTTTACGTGCGTCAACAACACGGGGGGGTGGTCCTTTGATAATCATTCTCTATTGTAACCCACCACAGGGGCGTTAGGTACGATGTGTACCGTGTTAAGCCAACGGGATCGGAAGAGCGCGAGTCGATTAGGACTCAGTTCGGTGATGCACAAGTATCACTTGGTTTCCCTGGAACCGAGGATAATAGTAGTAAGACAGGGCTCAAGCGCAAAGGCGAGCAGAAGTGTGAACTCAAGCGCAAAGGCGAGTCAAAGGTCATTCGTGAGGCAAAGACAATGTGGTATTACACAAGAAGTCAAGTCTACCGTACAAGCTAGGTCAGGCGTGACTTATATACTATTACAGGATGTTTGCGAGGAGCAAACATATGGCGCGATCATGAGTCAGGAGTCTCGAAGCGTAAACAAAGGGAAGAATCATACATGGTACAAGTGGATCTCGCGGGGTCACGCGCGCCTCAGAAATGGTCAGCGGATGAAAAGAAGCGTAAAACAACCAACCCTATCGCCGAGGCACAAGGCACGAGATAAGAGTTGGGAAGCGCGAGTCATCGGATCGTATTGTAATCGTACAACCAAGTTAGCGGGCAAAATCGTAACATTACCCCCCCATCAGAATTGAAGTCGCCTCGACTTCAACTAGTCGCTCATGTAAGCATAGTCCTCCTCGGCAGGGATGTTAGCGGGAATAGGAGAGGGGGTGCGGGGACAGGTGTGTCGGCGCAAGAACATGAAGCGTCCTCTTTCCCCACAGCTCCAACACATCTCGTACATCGGACACTTAATCTCCTCGTGAGTGGCGTCATACTGCAGGCATTTCCCACACCACCTAGGGCGGGAATCCGGGTCTACATGCGCGGGCGTCATGGGAGAGAGTCGCTGAATGAGACAGGTATCGAGCCTGTGAGCTCGACTTCCACACCACTGGCACGGCTCCCTCACTCGTCGCTCTGGGCACTGAGCCACTAAATGTTCTGTCGACTTACACTGGAAACACTTGCGCTTGCGCCCCCCACCTTCCCTGTGGAGGTGGGGCATCTCGCTGGGTCCAGCGTCACGGGGAGTGAGGGGAACGGGCTCCGGCGAGCCTTGAGGGTGCACGGGCTTCGCATGAAGCTCGGCGTATTTGTCAGCAATGAGGGGGATGGCCCGAGCGTACTGAAGACACTTCCGGACTGAGGACAAGTCCATGTCGAGGTGGAACTGGTCCCACGTCAATTCAGTCTCCAGTCGTCGGATATCCGACTGGCGGACGCGAATCGCGTCGCAACGCGTGAGACATTCGCACAGTCAGGACACTTCTGTGTGAAGGCAGGGGTTACGAAGCTCGACAAGGACTTCATTCAGGATGATGGTGCGAGGGTCGTGGGGGTGAAACATATTAAGCTGGTTATCCGTGATGTGCTGCGCCAGCTGACCCGTGTAGACTTCATTGAGGAAGACTTGTGATGCATAGCAAGGGTGACCCTTGCCCATGGTCCCAACGACTTCCTGATAGCTGTGATGATAGTAAATGTACCGCGCGGTCTGTTTGGTGGTTCCCATCTCTCCGACTTGGAGGGGGAAGAATGTGGGGGACATTGGGTCGTTGAGAAAGAATGGGATGCCAGGGTCGTTGTTCTCCTTGTCTTCCTCGTCATCAAGAAGGGCCAAGGCGGGGTCGGGCTCAACAATGCGAGTTTGCGGGGTTGGGGTGAAGGTGTGGTCCATCCCAGCAGGGAATGGTGCGATTGGGATGTGGGCGGCAAGGACGGCGGGGGGTGACAACGGTGGTGGCGGGGTCAGTGCCACGGTGGTTTCGGGTGGATATGTGGGTGTGGAGGGTACATGGACAGTAACAGGTGTGTCGACGGAGAAGGGGACGACGAGAGTCGAGGGGTATTCAGTTGTCTTAGTGAGTGGGGTGGATTCTTCTGCTAATGAGGCTAGGGCGGAGACAGCGAGCGCAAGGACGGGGCGAGGGGGAGAGTCGGGAATCACAGAGTACGGCGTACGACCCTCCAGATCAGAGGGGACACCAAGATCCTGCGAAGGTACGGTTAGATTTTCGAGAATGATCTCGACTGGGCGACGGGTTTGGATGGTAGAGATGACTGGAGTCGTGGTCATGGTAGAGTTAAGGATGGGGGATTGTAACGCCACCACCGGGGCATTAGGCACGACGTGTACCGCGTTAAGTCAACGGGATCGGAAACGCGCGAGTCAGTTAAGACTCAGTTCGGTGATGCACAAGTATCACTCGATCTCCCTGGGATCGAGGATAATAGTAGAAGGGCAAGGCTCAAGCGCGATAGGCGAGCGAAAACGTGGACTCAAGTGCAAAGGCGAGTCAAGGGTTGTTCGTGAGGCAAAGACGATGTGGTATTACACAGGAAGTCAAGTCTACCGTACAAGCTAGGTAAGGCGTGACTTATATACTATTACAGGATGTTTGTGAAGAGCAAACATATGGCGCAATTGTGAGTCAAGAGTCCTGAAGCGTAAACAAGGGGATGAATCGTATATGGTACAAGTGAATCCCGCGTGGTCACGCGCGCCTCAGGAATGGTCAGCGGACGAAAAGAAGCGTAAAATGACCAACCCTATTGCCGAGGCGCAAGGTGCGAGATAAGGGTCAGGAGACGCGAGTCATCGGATCGTATTGTAATTGTACAACCAAGTCAGCGAGTAAAATCGTAACAGGGATGGGGCTGTTATGGCGTCGACGGGGTGTGCTTTATATCTTTTGTCCAGCCCCTTCGGCGGTAGGATTTAGGCGGTAGAAGTCGGTGATGAGGTCTGGGGCATGTCGAACATTCTCAAGAGGCTCCCACGTGCTGTCACTTATTGGGAAGCCCTTCCATTGGACAAGGAACTGAAGCTTGCGCCCCCGTCCATGTGATCGGGACTGAAGGATGCGCTCCACTTCAAACTCTTCCTCTCCATCAATCAGATCTGGGGGTGGGCGCGTGAAGTTTGCGCCGTGTAGTTCCGTCTCCTTATATGGTGTAAGAAGATTTGCATGGAAGACCGGATGTATCTTCCACGTGTTCAGAAGCTCTAGTTCGTACGAGACATCGGAAAGGACCCGTTTCACTCGGAACGGGCCGTGGCGCTTTGGGGCGAGCTTTGCGGTGGGGTAGAAGGTCCGGAGATTCGTACCCTCTAGCCAGACCATGGCGCCTTCTTGGTAAGGAATGAAGCGTGTCTTGCCCCTTTTTGCCATCAGTTCCTGCGCATGCTTGATGCAGTCCTGCGCGTGTTGTCGTCTGATGACCATGTCTTCTAGGCGTTGCTCCACCGACGGGGATGCCGTTGGTTTTGGTGTCCACATGGTACGTGGCTCCCATCCCATGATGAGCGAAAAGGGAGTTTCCTTTGTGGTCACATTAGGCCAGGCATTGTGGGCGAATTGCGCCACTGGTAATGCTTCAGCCCAGTTATCCTGTTGTACATTGCTCCAGTGCCGCAGATACTGTTCCAACCACTGGTTCGTACGTTCGGATTGTCCGTCGGTCTGTGGATGGTATGCAGACGATATATTTTGACGAATTCCGAGGACCTTGCAAAGGTTGGTCATGAATGCGGATGTGAATCAGAGGTCTCGGTCTGTGATAATCTTTCGGGGGATGCCGTAGTGGGGATATACATGATGGAGGTAGAGGCGTGCTACTCCTTCTGCTGTGATCGACTCATTGCACGGGATGAAGATTGAGGCCTTCGAGCAATCGTGATCCGTGATGGTGAGTATGGAGTCGTATCCATCTGATGGAGGGAGTTTAGTGATGAAGTCCATAGCGACGACCTCAAATGGTTCAGCGTTCGGGTCTGTGGTGATGGGGAATAGGTGTGGTTTTTGATGGTGAGGGTTAATCTTGTTTGCCTGGCATGTCACACATCCTTTGACATAGTCTTCTACGTCTTTGCACATGTTGGGCCACCAGTAGTCGCGTCGTAGTAGCTCGTAAGTGTTTGCGATTCCCGGGTGTCCCATGGCGGGCATATCATGGAAAAAGGTAATTACCCCCCGTTTAAGGTCGTTGTCGCCCATGACAACTAACGCATCATTCTTCCACCACAGCCCCCCCACCTTTTTCAGGTTATGGGGCTCGACCCATCGCAATACGTCCTTCTCATCAAGGTTTTGCGATATCTGGGTCCAAATGTCCATATCGTGCATGGACATTTCTGTCGCTCGAAGGAAGCGTTCCGCGGGGAGGACAATAATGTCATTGTTGTCCTCCTCGTGCGCTGCGTAATCCGCTCTTCGCGACAAGGCATCCGCGCGGCTGTTTCTAACTCCGGCGCCATGTTTCAGGAGGAAATCGTACTCCGAGAGTTCTAGGAATTCACATGCGATTCGTCTGCTGATCTTTCTTGGTTCCTTCCAATACTGGAGATTGGCGTGGTCGGTGTGGATGATGATTTTATGAGGGGAGCCGACAAGGTAGGTGCGCCATGTTCGTAGGGCTTTGACTACTGCCAGCAATTCTCTGTTGTAGATGTCGTAGTTGCGTTCCGCTTGACTGAAGGATTCGGAATGGAACGCGACGGGGTGCAACTTTTGATCCGGGCTGAGTTGATTAAGCACAGCTCCGATGGCGACGTTGGATGTGTCAACCTCCAGTTCGAATGGTTTTGTGAGGTCGGGGAATAACAATGTGGGTTCCCGCTGGATGCTGCATTTAACATTGTCAAATGCGTCTTGCTCTTGTTGTCCCCAGTGCCATGGGGTGTCTTTATGGGTTAAATCATGTAGTGGTCGTGCGAGTGTAGAGAAACCTCGGATAAACTGCCAGTAGAAGTTGCAGAACCCGAGGAATGCGCGTACTTTGCGAAGGTTTCTCGGGGCTGGCCACTCTCGGATTCCCCGTACTTTTACGGGGTCCATCCGCAGATTCCCATGGCCTATGATCAACCCAAGGTACTTGACTTCGAGCACTTCGAATTCGCACTTCTCTGGTTTGATGTAGAGGTCGTGTTCTTCGCACAAGCGGAGAACTTCGTGTACTATGGTGCATCAGGAAAACATATGTTTTTCTTATTTATACTTTCTGTTCTTTTATCGCTTTCAGCAAGGGAATAAAGGACCCTTTCAGAAAAGAACCAACTACTTGCAAAAAGACATCCCCTCTTCTTTTTCTGTACTTTTTATACTTTTTAGGCATATTTCTGGGGAAAATTTTGGATTTTGGTCCGATTTTTTGAAATTTTGGTCCGATTTATTACCATATATGGTAATTTTTGGACCAAAAAATAAGGTTTGGTCCGATATTTCCATTTTTGATCATTTTATTTTGTCCATTTTTGGTCATTTGGTACTCTACTTTTCCTGTACTTTTTTTGGCAGTTCAGCAAGTAAAAAAAAAAGAAAGAGGGATTTCTTTTTCTTACTTTTTCTAATTGTTTTCTGAAAAGAATTGAAAAGTATAGAAAAGTGTGAAGAAGTAAAACATAGGTTTTCCTGATGTGCGGTGGTGGGGATAGTTGAGGGGCGTGGCGATTAGAATGTCATCCATGTAGACGATCACTTTATTTGTGAGGGTGAGAGGACGGAACGTATCGTCCATCATCGCTTGGAATGTGGAGGGGGAATTGGTGAGTCCAAAATACATGACGAGGGGTTCATATAACCCCTGATTGGTTTTGAAGGCGGCTTTCCACTCATCTCCTAGCTTAACCTGCACATTGTTGTACCCCCATTTGACATCGAGTTTCGTGTACAAACGCGCATCGCGTATTCGATCGACGAGTTCTGGGATCAGGGGGAGTGGATAGTGGTTACGGACTGTAAGTTCGTTCAATTGTCTATAGTCTTGGACGGGGCGGAGTTTGCCGTCCTTCTTCTTAATGAAGAAGAAGGGGGAGGCGTAGGGTGACTTAGATGGACGAATATATCCCTTTGCGAGTTGCTCGTTGAGGAAAGTGGTTAAAGCCTCCTGTTCGTTCTGTGCGAGCGGGTAGACCTTGCAGTCTAATGAGGCAGGGGCGTGGGGAAGGAGGTCTATAGCGTGATCCCAGGGGTGAGAAGGAGGGAATCAATGAGATGCCTCCTCGTCAAAGATTTTACGATGGCATCTGTATTCCTCTGGGATCATTTCTTCAAACATACACTCCTTTTTCTTTGCCGCTTCTTGCTGTGCCAATTCAGAGGTGGTCGTGGTTTTTCGCAAAAACGCGATGTGGGGCTCTTGTTCGTCATTAACGAGTTGTTCCCACGCTTCCTCGTCAAGTTCGTACGTCTCCAACGCCCGAATGGAGGCTTCTATGGGCATGGCTTCGTCTGACAAGTGAAGGCTCAAGACCACGACCGGCTGGAACTCCTCATCCAGCGTTGCGTCTCCCCACTTGATTGCGGGCTCAAAGGCCGTGAACCAAGGGTAGCCCAGGATCACCTCGTCCCTCCCCAGGTTCATGACCAGGAAGCGAAGCGTCCTTTCTTCTTTTCCTGTTCGCACGGTAAGGTCCGTGTATTGCATGATAGCACCATCCTGGTTGTGGGTGCCATCTACATTCCAATGCGGATGGGGTGAGTCACCTCCCGTGTCCCAATTTGGAGCCACTTCAGAAGCGAGGAGCATATGAAATTGTCGGTGGCTCCTGAGTCGATTAGGACTTGTCGTTCGGCCGTTGCGTGTGCAGATTTGAATAATACTGGAATTCGCATAGATCAATATCTGCTAGTGTACATGTTCAAGTTTAATGCTCTAGCCCAGGCCGCCGGGTTCAAGCGTCGAGAAAATCCTCCCATCCAAACAACTTTTCCACCATGAGGTCTCGCACCTCCTGGGTTTGTGCCTTCATCGCTGCGATCTGTAGATCCGCCTGCTCTTCATTCGATAATACGCGACTAGATTGTATGGCGAAAGAAGAGACGGCGGGAGTTGGTAAACTTGAACTCAAGGGAGTTGGTGCTGATGATCGCGGGGACATGGGGGTTGGCGCCATGGCAGATGTAGCGGCAGCCACTCGCATGCCCTTTTGAGGACAGTTACGCGAGATGTGCCCTTGCGCTTGGCATCTAAAACATCGTCCCTCTTTTTGAAGTCGGGCTTTGTCGGTGTCGGTAAGAGCCACGGAGGCTCCGGCGCATCCAACATCCATGGCATTGGGGTCGTGGGTTCCTTTAAGGGCTTGGACCCACTGCTCTCGGCTTTGGCCACCTTTCTTCCGCTGGGGCTTCCCTTTGCCAAGGTGGTCCTTAAGAACAAGATATTCAGCTTGTTGTAGTCTGGCGGCCGCCTTCCACTGCTCCCAGTTGACAGGATGCTGGAAGCGGACAGCGTTGACTACTAACTGGTTTGGTAATCCATCCTGGAATAACTCCAGCGTTGTGGCTTCGTCAGGGTTGTACCCCGCTTTTGTGACAAGGTTCTGGAAGGTCGCGACATACATGTCGATGTCTCCCCCCTTCATAGTGAGGTTCTGGAGCGCTTTTCGCGCATTGGCCTGTTCCGAAGTGTCGGTGTAGGCTTGTACAAATTGGTCCCTGACTGTGGCCCATAAAACCTCGTTGTTTTGATTGACTCCAGCCGCGATTTGGTCCTCCAACCATTGCGCCTGCTCGTCGACCCAATCGTTCACTAGTGGGCCTCAGATGTACGACAGGAAGGTCATGGCTCGCGAGGCCGGGATCGAGAGCTGGTCGACGGTGGGGTTCATCTCCTTGTAGAGTCGAAAGGCATGCAAGAAGGCTTTGCTTTCGTCTCTAGTTCCGGTGAACTCGGGAGGGGGGTTTCCTCCCAGTCGTCCGTTTCCTCCGGGGGCTGGTGCTGCTGGTGCGGCTCCTCCTGGCATGGCGCCGCCACCACCGCCACCGCCACCGCCATCGCCACCGCCACCACCGCCACCGCCACCACCACCGCCACCGCCACCGCCACTGGGCGGTACTGGCGCGCTGCCACTGGGTGGGTTGGATGCTCCTCCTCCTCCAGCGCTGCCGCTGGTGAGGGTTGTACTAGCCGAGGCTTGTTGGGTTTGGGACATGTAGGCTGGAAAGTGTGTTGTTGGGGCGGGTAGGTTTGTCGTGGGTACGGAGACACTAGGTGATGGGGAGTCGTTGTCGATGGCAATGCCAACAGTAGTGTGGGTCGTGAGAGGTCCAACTCCGAGTGCCTGGGGTACTATGCTAATAGTGTACCACTGGCCTTTCTTTGCGGAGTAGTCGATGTACGCCCACTGTTGTAGATCCTCAAGATAGTGGACCTGTCGGTACTTCTGAGTGTTAGGGTGGAAGAGGAAATATCCTTCCACTCCTTCGTGTTCCTTCCAGATGACGGCTCCTTTGACTTTATCGGAAAGCTCGTCGTCACTATATCGGTCGATGTATTCTGCTTGAAACTGGGATCTGGCACGACTATGAAGATTTGCCACTGTGAGAGACTTGACTTAATGTAATGCCACCACAGGGGCATTAGGTACGATGTGTACCGTGTTAAGCCAACGGGATCGGAAGAGCGCGAGTCGATTAGGACTCAGTTCAGTGATGCACAAGTATCACTCGGTCTCCCTGGAACCGAGGATAATAGTAGTAAGACAGGGCTCAAGCGCAAAGGCGAGCGGAAGCGTGAACTCAAGCGCAAAGGCGAGTCAAACATCTGTAAATGCAACTAGGTGTTCAGAGCTGTTCAGAGCTGTTCGGAGTGTCCTTGAACAGCTCCGAACAGCTCTGAACACCTACTGCATTTACAGATGAAGGTTGTTCGTGAGGCAAAGACAATGTGGTATTACACAAGAAGTCAAGTCTACCGTACAAGCTAGGTAAGGCGTGACTTATATACTATTACAGGATGTTTGCAAGGAGCAAATATATGGCGCGATCATGAGTCAGGAGTCTCGAAGCGTAAACAAAGGGAAGAATCATACATGGTACAAGTGGATCTCGCGGGGTCACGCGTGCCTCAGAAATGGTCAGCGGATAAAAAGAAGTGTAAAATGACCAACCCTATCGCTGAGGCGCAAGGCGCGAGATAAGAGTCGGGAAGCGCGAGTCATCGGATCATATTGTAATTGTACAACCAAGTTAGCGGGCAAAATCGTAACATCTATGTTGATGACATCACGCTGTTGGGATCTTCGTTGGAAAGCGTCAAGCGCGCAAAGAAATCACTCAGTGATCGCTATGAGATGTCCAATCTGGGGGAGATCGAATCTTACTTGGGTATGCGCATTGTGCGCAACCGAGCAGAGCGATAACTTGAGATTGATCAGTCCGATTACATTACGGATGTGTTGGAGCGCTTCGGCATGGTGGATGCCAATCCCCACAATATGCCTCTGCCTACTGGGGCAGATGTGCATCTTGTAAAATACACTGGACAGGCATTGTCGTCGGATATTAGGCATTACCAGTCGCTAATAGGGAGCCTTCTGTATATCCAGATTGGCACGCATCCGGATATTTCGTTTGCAGTGTCGTGCCTAGTGCAATACGCCGCAAATCCCTCGCTGCAGCACTTGAAGCTTGCACAGTATGTTCTAGGCTATCTTTCAGGAACAAATAATATGTGTATATGCTTTGATGGCGCCGCCGGTGAAGGGCTGGTTGGTTATAGTGACTCAAGCCTGGGTGACCAGATGGACGATAGACACTCAACCTCCGGCTATGTATTCTTGCTTGCGGATGGTGCAATTAGTTGGTCTTCGCGGAAGCAGAGGACAGTAGCTCAGAACACTATGGAAGTGGAGTATATTGCCATGACTGACGCTGCGAACCAGGCAGCGTGGTATCACAGTTTCCTGGAGGAACTGGGATACAGTGTGAACGATCCCATCCCCTTACACGGTGACAATAAAGGCGCGATTGACCTCGCGTTGAATCTGGTGATGGGCAGACGATCCAAGCACATAGAAATCAGACATCATGTTATTCGGGAATATGTCGAGCGATCTACGATAGCATTGATTCGAACTCGTACAGAGGATATGGTGGCGGATGGTTTCACAAAGCCACTAGCACGTGGATCACTCTTGCAGCATAACGAGAGCATGGGGCTGGTTCAGAGGGTTGTCTGATCAGGGGGAGATGTTGAAGCGTGGTGTGCGCTCAGGCGTGCAACACCTCGGCGTCGGGAGTCGGTCGCACCTCACGTGCGGAGAGTGCGGAGAGGAGATGGCAGTAGAGTCGAGATGTACGGACTCGTCACTACACACTCATTTGGTATTCACTTGGACTAACATTTTTCGAGTGGTACTACTAGTTACAATCTGTGTGATCAGGGACAACCCTGTACCTACGCTATTGAGCTACTACCTTATGTTTGTTCGTGTTTACTTACCTTCCAGACTCCAGTATTTAGTCTCGCGTTGCACGCACTGGCACACCAGAAACTTACGTTCTATCTGGGGTGCCAGGCGAGTAGTCTTTTGTTCTTCCAATACTAGAAACTTACGTTCTATCTGGGGTGCCAGACTAATTCACTCGCTGCGCTCTGATAGCCCGTGTCGTTGCCATGCGGTTTCTCCTCAGACACGGCGCGCATGTAAATTCTGGACTGAAGGATCTCCGGACACCTTTGCATCTGGCAGCGTTCGTGGGAGATCCAGAAGTAGCCCGGATACTGCTCGAACACGGGGCAGATGTCGATATTCAGGACGACTATGGCTGGGTTCCCTTGCACCTAGTATCGACCCCCGAACGCGATTTTGGGAGCCCGAGGGATAAAGGTGGCGAACGTCCGATTATTGCGCAATTATTAGTGGAACATCGCGCGGACGTGAATACACGAGATAAGAATGGCGCTACCCCGTTGCATTTCGCCTCACGTCATTGGCGATTCGAGATTTGCCGACTTCTGCTCGACAACGGCGCCAACGCCAACGCACGGGATGTCCGAGGCCGGAACCTACTGCACGAACTGTCAGGAAACGACCCCTACGCCAGAAAAAGGCTGAGCGGAGTGAACCTTCAGAATATTCTCAGTATCGCAGAGCTCTTACTAAAGCACGGCGCGGACGTGAATGCACTAGATAAACACGACGCAACCCCATTACACTTCGCATCTTCTTACGGGATGTTCGAGCTCGCACGACTACTGCTCGGCTATGGGGCACAAGCCAACGTGGAGAATGTCCTAGGCCAGACCCCTCTCCACCTGGTATCTCAAAACGAAGTTCGCTTCAACGAAGACCCCAATATCGCATGGCTATTACTGGAGCTCGGCATGGACGTGAACGCGCGAGATAAGGACCAGGCTACCCCTTTGCATTTTGCATGCTCCCGTGGGAATTTCAAGACCGCACTGGTGTTGCTCAACCATGGCGCAGAAGTCAACGTGCAGAATGTTGATGGACAGACACCATTACACTTATTTTCGGATATATTCGAAAATAATTCCCACATTGCCCAGCTAATACTGGAACGTGGCGCAGACGCGAATGCACGAGACAAGAATCAAGCAACTCCGTTACATTTGGCACGCCACATGAGGAGCTTCGAGATTGCACCGGTGCTACTCGCCCATGGCGCAAAAGCCGATGCACAGAATGCAGACGGCCAGACACCATTACACCGAGTTTCACAGATGCCATGGGCCTCTGATTACCAGAAAATCTCCCGATTCACACGGCTGTTATTGGAACATGGAGCGGGCATAAATGCACTAGACAATCATCAGGAAACCCCTTTACATGTTGCGTGCTCCGAAGGGAGATCTACGATCGCACAGGTGCTTCTCGACCACGGTGCCGACGTCAGTGCGCTTAACGCTGACGGCCAGACCCCGTTACACCGAGTACCACAGTGCCCACATTTTACAGATTACACCCATTTCGAACTGGCACAGCTCTTGTTGGAGCGTGACGTGGACATAAATGCACGAGACAAGCACGAGGAGACCCCGTTACATTTGGCGGCTTACAGGTCCTCCTTTGAGATTGCTGAGGTACTGATCGAGCATGGCGCAGACGCTAACGCATGCAATGCGGACGGCCGGACCCCACTACACCGAGTAGTATCACAATGCTTTGATCCGGACCATGACAGTACTTTCGATGATGCGCCTAATGTTGCGCGACTATTGTTGGAACACGACGTGGACCTGAATGCACGAGACAACGAGCAGGCGACTCCATTACATTTGGCATCCTACTATGGCCATGTCGAAGTCGCAGAGGTGCTGCTTGACCGCGATGCACGGGCCAATGCAGAGGACATCCGCGGACAGACACCATTGCACCAAATGCTACTAGGCAATCACAACTACAAGAGTTACAAGATGCAACCACAATTGATGCTTCCACCAACGATGCGATCACCAAAGAGCGAGCCAGGAAAAGCTGTTCGTCTCGTACAGCGATTACTAGAGCGCGGTGCGGATGTGAACGCGCAAACCAAGGACCACGAAACCCCATTACATCTGGCATCACGCCTACGGTTGCACGAGATGGCGCGAATTCTTCTCAAGCACGGTGCCGATGTTGATGTGAAGAACTCCGAGGGCAAGTCCCCGTTGCAGCTCGCTTGTGGGAGGAAGGCAAGGCAATGAGGCGATTGTTGTCGAAATATTCTTCAAGTAAACGTGATACTACCTAGTCGTGACTCGGATAGGTCTACTCTACGATACATTAGTGTAGAAGTGTAGGGTTGCTTATCATATTTGTTCGAGTACACGGATTGTAAGTCATCGTGGAAATCCTGCACGTCACCCCCTGCCTGGCTTGCCCATTCACGAAAATGTTGTCGGCCCCTATTACCCTCGCTCGTGACGACCATCCCGCGCCCCATTAGCGCCTCCGCGTGGGCAAGCGCACCGCGTATCAAGTTACTGGCGAGGCTGCCACACATGACACAACTACTAACGCCCGATGGCTTCACGGGAGAAGATGCAAGCGCCGCCGGTCAATATGCAGGGAAGCAGAAAGCCTCCGGGAATGGGACGAACAGCCCGGAGGGTAGTGAATACAGGGCGCCACGCGAGAAGAAAATTACCATTTGTATACATTATTCATCAGAGGAAGGGAGCGAGAAGTGGTGAGTGAGGGTAGAGAGAGGACATACGTTGATTGTCAATGTTCAATCTATTTTGCGACGAATTGTTCGCCGCGCTGACGGGAGTGCCGCGTCCGGCACATCTGTTGGGGAGAAAGGGGGGTTGGTGTGAGAGAGGTCCTCAGGCTCGTACAAGGGGACTTACATTGGCGAATGTAAGCGTGTTTCATCGCTAACAGACGTGCTGCCCCAATTTTGCCAGGAGAGCCGCTAAGGTTCGAGTCTGTAGCGACTCCCTCTGGAATTACTCTCTGGCACTAGGAAAAGGCATTAAATAGACTCGGGGCGGGCAGGTGGGGGCTGCAGGGGCTATGTGCGCCGTAAGAAAGTGTGCGAGGGAGGAACCCAGGGACGGTTACAGTCGTCTGAGCGCTCGTGTAGATATCGCCTCCTCTCCAGCCCCTGCTCCTCTCTCGGACCCCGAACCCCCACCGACGCGCTAAATGCCCTGGATCAACTCTCCTATTCGGCCAAGGGACGACGACGACTCGGATCCTGCTAGTGCTCAGAGTCAGTCATCCACGAGTCGGAGATGCGGCTGATGCGGGCCGAGATCTACAAGGCCAAGGCGGTTTGCCGCAACTGGCAACATCCCCCATGAGCTCGCCAGTCATCCTCTTATAAAAATTTCCAGCTCTCCTCGCCCCGCACTTACAACACCCCAACTTCATTCACAACACCTACCATAGAAACACAAACGGATGGCGCTCCCTAAATATCCAACGGAGCAATTTCCGTCTTCCCACTTCCTCATCTGCGGCGGATCGATCCTGTTCGAATCGACCCGTGCTCCCTTGGGTCTGCCTCCTGCATCACAACGTACGCGACTAATGGCTCCTGCCCAAAGGCCGCAAGGACCGCGGCGAAGACGTGACCGTGGCGGCAGTGCGCGAGACGTTCAAGGAGACGGGCTACCGTGACCCGTGCGAGCGGCTGTCGCTCGACCTGATCACGCGGGCTCCCGAACCGGGCGCGCAGACGAAGGACGCGGCGGTGCCCATTCCTTGGAGCGAGGGGCCGTTCATGCTGATGTTGCGACGTACCGAGGACGGGGTGGTCAAATTCATCTAGTGGTTCGCGACGGTGTGCACGGGGGAGGATAAGGTGGAGGGGACGCAGACGGCGGTGGAGAGCTTCAAAAGTCCATTTCTTTGATGTGGACGAGGCGCTACGGGCTGCGACCCCTCTACCTTCCTGGCTTCGCGGCTTCGTGACGATCCCTGCTTACTCGGGCACTAATATGGGCCTAATATGGATATCATAGTCAGTAGTTCATACGACAATCAACGAGAGGGTCGCCGCGAGGCTGTTGCTGTTGTGGTCACTGGTTTCTGAGCTTCTATGCCACCTAGTACACTGCTAATCGGTCTCGCTATGTTCAACGCGTGCGCAAATCGTGCGATCAAAACTACATTCCACCGAGATAATACTCGGACAAGCTCTTGTACCAGCGAAGTCAGCATCGCGCCTTCAGTTGCATGAGATGGTGTGAACTCCTCTCAAGTACCGTGCCGATGTTAATGTGAAGAACTCTGTGGGAAGTCCCCATTGTAGCTCCCTTCTAGTGAGAAAAGGGAAGTCAAAGAAACGATTGTTATCGGAATATTTCCCCAAGTATGAACGCAGTCATGATGGATCTACCCGAATTTCGAGCGTAGCGGCAATCCCCCATGTTATCCCTACCCGACCTAGCCGTTCACGAAACATTGTCCGTGTCCCTACCCTTACTCATGACAACCGTCCTGTGCTCCATCAGCGGCCCAATACGTGCAAGCGTCCCAGCGCACAGCATGTCACGCAACATGGTGAGACTATCGAGCACATTGTATTCACGAGAACAGATGGGACGGACGACGCCGGATGGCGGTGGACACTGCAGTAGAGGTGGGGTCCGCGCGGAATCATGCGAGCGAGAACCAAAGTGCCATTTGTATGCGTTGGCTATCCATGAGAGGAAAGTAAAAAGAATGGAAAGTGAGAGCTGGGACTCACTTGGGAGTCCCGGAGAATACATGCTGAGTTTTTGACTCTTCAAAGTATTTGGCGACTCTGGCGACGAATTGCTTGCTGCGCTCGACGGGGAGTTGTGTCCGGTGTGTCCAGGGCGAGAGAGGAATCTGTCGGGAGAGTATTACTTGGAAAGAGGTACAACGTGAATCGTCAGGAAGTCAAACGCTCCACGAGAAGGCATGGGTCAAATCACGCCAGAGGGCAGAAGACATCACATTGGGGACAGAATCATGCGGACGGGAAGTAGAGTGCCATTTGTATGCGTTAGGTTAGTCTAGAATGGAACGAGAAGTAGTGAGTGACAGAGGACCGACGGCGCACGTCGAGTATATTTGCCGAACCCTAGCGAGGAATTGCTCGTCGGCCGATGGGAGACCTGCGTCAGGTGCTGTCTGATAGGAGAAACGAGAGGAGGGCGAAAGAGGGATTAGTGAGGGAGCGTAGTCCTTGGGGAAAAAAGGCATTATGTGAATGGCTTTGGTACAAGGGGACTGCGTCGCACAGTGCTTACACGTGGAAGTTGGCGAATGTAAACGTTTTTTGTCACGGACGGACGTTCGGACTCGACTTTTGTCAGCGGAGACCTAGAGCAGTACGTGCACTCACTCTGAGTCGCCCGGGCCCACCCTTTGGCGAAGGTAATGCATCGCATGCGTCATGGCTCCACCACCGGAGCCGCCGAGCGTCGGAACAAACTCTGTAGGAGGGGCAGTGAGGACCTCAGGAGAAAAGTGCGCTGTGAGAATGTCCGTGAGCGAAGCATCTAGAAAGTGCAAGAAACATGTCAACGCTGCTCGTCTGCTAGCCACTCACCGCATGGGACATTGTCACCGACTCCACCGGGACCGGCGACTACACACCCGTTGCTCTCTCCCTCGCCCAAACGAGCACGCCAGATAGAGATATCACATCCAGCGAAGAGCTGAACAGACATTTCGTCGCCAAAGCTAGCATGTACTATACTACCCTATTCCGAATTCTCGCAGACGGCCAGGGCATGTAAATGTAGCTGACACGTCATGAAGGTAATGACGATATCTGTCGTTGACGTAGACGGAAATTTGGGCCAAACTTGATGTCTTTAAATTTCCGGGCTTCAGTGCCGATGGGGGATGCGACGCCCTGTAAAGAGGAACCCTACCAGACGGGCGGTGAAGACGGAGGAGATGACTGCTCGCTGCGTGGGTGTGCATAGAGTAGAAACGATCATTTGGATGCGAGAACTAGAACGGGAGAGAGACGCACCCTTCAAGGGACAAAAAGACTCGCAGTCTATCCCCCAAAGGAGGCCCCGCTTCTGACGCAGATCTGACGTGCCGATGTCGGTTGGAGAAGAGCAGGAAGGACAGGAGGGAGTCTATTCATAGAGCGATGAGAGGGGCACGGGCCAGATTGCTTGATTCGAATCGGTATGACATCTGTTGAGCGAGAAGACGGATGTTTGGTCGGGGTTTGGCCGGAAAACGGAAAACACCGGGTCGTTGCATACAAGTTCGCCATTTTACTGTATTCACTCTCGCGCCACATCTTTTACACACTTGCGACAGAATTTACAAGCAGATACGAATAGCCCTCCCATGAAAATTCCGTTTGCATTGAGTCAGTAATCGATATTCCACTTCTCTGCTTCCTGAATTACAACGTGCGTGCCGCAAAACCACATGTATCGCAGCTAGACGTGACTGCAATGCGAAACGTTTCGGGGACTGTTGAGCGTCGTGCTGATCGGCGATATCTTTTCGTGTCTGCGACCCCTCTTCTGCAAAACCGACTGGCATCAATAAATATCAAAGAGAACTCGCCCCGTGCCGTACACCCATCGTGGAAGACGAGATGAGTCTCAAGTTTGCTACAGCGGCAGTCACCGCGGCTGCCAGAGGTGGAGAGGTGTCGGGGGTGTCAAGACTGCCGTCTAACCCTCAAGTCTCAAGCCCTTCGACTTTTGCGCGGAAGAAACTCCTACACGGGTGCGAGAACTTGGTCTGAGGTACGGTGTCACGGTACGACTCGAAGCGAGCCACGGGAAACCTGAAGCGCCATGATCTCGTACGTTCACCCATACATGCTACGTGCGCTGTGCTACATTGGTAGTACCCTGAATGATTAGTACATCTCAGAAATCCGCCATGTGTAACGCAGATCGGGAGTGGAGTGCGAAATTGCTCGACGTGGCGGCAGTGCTGGCGGTAGCTACGAGCGCAAAGGCCAGCCGGAAGAAAAGGTGTGAGAAGGAATGAGGGTAGATGATCGTTGTGTAATGAGATATTGTTTTCGTTGGTGAATATGCATAGCGATTTCTGGCACAGAACTTGAAGGACGAGTGGCTGCAACATGTGTCAACGGAATGGGCCCAGGTCCATACTCGCACGCCCCGCTAATCCTACCAATTTAATGTCCACAGACGCAGGCACACGCGGCGACCATGATCCGATCATTGATCGAAACAAACGAACAGAACAAGGGTTAATGACGTTGGCGACTTTGACAGTTGGACACACTTGAGGAAGATAATCGTGAACAGAAGTTGACAAATCACCCTACGCGCCTATCATAGAAGCGACATCCCTGCCGTCATCCTCGCTCGTGTTTCGCGCGCTCTGCCACCGTCTTGGTGCGCAGCGTAGTAACTCCTAGTGAGCGTATCGCCGGAAGCATTCCTCCAGTCAGTAGGCCGGCAAGACCGTTCTTATACACCATCAATTGCGACCGATAATCATATTCTGACTGGGGTATCGGTGCCCGGCACCCATGTCGGCGGCTGGAGGTGGGGGGCCAAACGTCCTACGAGGGCTGCACGAACCCATTCACGTGGCTAGACAGAGGAGATGCGTGCAACGTAGATGCGCGTGGGAGAGAATTGTAGTTGTCAGTTGAATGACGTTCCCATTTGTGAGAAGGGGCCAACGGGAACGAAGGAGGGAGAGAAAGAGCACACATCGAGGACGAGGACTTGAGGAGCCGCATGCAGCTGGTACACTGCTGGTACGATCCGGTAACCGGACCGGATATGTCCCTCCCAATGAGCGCCGCTTGTCCGAATCAGTCATGTGTGCGCAAGGCCGTGCCTTGGCAGTGCGCGCTACGAGACACACGTTCCCACCTGAGAAACGTGGTCCTCGTCTCGCATTTTCTATCTGCACTCTTATCTAACGCAAAGCCCCGATAAACACGATGTCTACCGGTCTCCAGCCGTCCTCCTCCACTCCAAACAATCATCCGATCTTTGAGAAGGCCTTGAAAGAATATAAGAAGAAGACCGGAAAAGAAATTTCTACCCACCCGCTCGCGGAGGAGATAAATGGCTGTAGTTCTATCGAAGCCGTCCTTACCGTACTTCAAGGGAAAGCCAACGAACTCAATCAATCCCAGAGCAGCGATGAGCGACTCACAAAGTGGCTTACGCCAACCGTGAATGTCCTCGACGCTCTCTCTACCACCCTTGGCGAGGGCGTTGGCACAGTGAGTCCTAGTATGTTTTTTGATTACCGGCCTGTGTCCTAGCGTTAAATTTCAGGTGTTTCCCCCTACTAAAATTATCTTCTCTGCGATGAGTATCCTCCTTGTGGTGAGTTGTCCCTCCGCGTACTGGTATACCGTGATAATCCATGATGACGCCATTTCCCACAGGCGGCAAGAGGCACCGCAGCGAGTCGCGAAGTCCTCATCGAGCTCTTCGAGAGAATTGAAAACTTCTTCGAACGCCTCCGGACCCACACTAAAGTCCCTCCGACGGTACAGATGACGAATGTGATGGGCAAAGTTATGGTGGAAGTGCTGTCTATGCTTGCCGTCGCGACAAAGGCGATGTATCAAAGTCGAAAGAGTTAGTTTGTCTTCGCCGCCGAGCTTCCCCTGGCTGACATTGGACCAGAAACGTTCTTTAAGAAGCTTGTGGGGAGGAACGATATCGAGGACGCGTTATTGAGGTTGGACAAATTGGAACAGGGGGAGCTCTGCACGGTGTCTGCGCAAGTGTTAAAGAACACCAGCGATCTGAAGGACACCACAAGTGACATCAAGGACGCGACAAGTGATATCAAGGACGCCACTAGTGATATCAAGGACGCCACAACCGATATCAAGGACGCCACCAGTGATATCAAGGACGGTGCGTAGCTCTTTCTTGCGGCGCGATTCATACTCAACCTCTTCGGATTAGACACGAAGGAAACAAAACTGATGGTGCAGCAGATCGTCGGCGATGTCAGCTCCCGCGAATGTTCGTATTGTCATTACATCACTGCGAATACTTGTAGAAGCTCACCCACAACTATAGGGGAGCGATTCCGAGGGTGGCTGACTCCGCCTGATCCATCGACGAACCATACCAACGCGTGCAGCACCCAGCACGATTGCACCGCAGCCTGGGTTTTCGACGACGATATATTCAAGGTGTGGGAATCGTCCCAGTTGGGCTCCTTATTATGGATTCATGGCAAAGGTATGAATGTTCTCGCACTGCGGGGTCCACATCTCTGACTATTATATTCCTGTTTTCGTAGCGGGTTCGGGGAAGAGTATCCTCTGGTTCGCCATTCTGTTTTCTCTCTATATACAGACGTTCATGTCCTCGATCAGCTCTGCAATCATCCAGCATCTCGTCACTCTGCGCGATGCTGGGTCAGCCTCCGTCGCCTACTTCTATTTCGATTTTAGAGATCTCGACAAGAAGGATTGCCGCAACCTCGTCTCTTCACTTCTAATACAGCTCTCTTCTCGGTCCAAGCCTTGTCTCGACGCACTCTCCCGTGTCTATTCGACCTCTAACTATGGCAAGGAACGGCCCAGTGAACGCACCTTGGTGACATGCCTCAAAGACATGCTCATGGCGCTATCCGCGGCTCAACTTCCCACTTACATCATCCTAGATGCCCTTGACGAATGTCCCAACACGTCCGGAATACCAACTCCGCGAGGACATGTTCTCGGACTTGTGACAGATCTTGTTGACCTCCGCCTCCCGAATTTACACATATGCATAACTAGTCGTCCGGAAAGTGACATCTGGACCGCTCTTAAACCTTTGACGTCAGGCCATTTCTCCCTTCATGATCAACCTGGACAACAGAAAGACATCTCTGAATACGTCAGTTCTGTGGTTCAATCCGACCCCCAAATGAAGAGATGGCGAGAAGATGACAGAAAATTAGTTATCGATACGCTCTCGGAGAAAGCCGATGGGATGTAAGGCGATCCTTCGTTCGTCCCAATATTTCCCCTTATCCTTATATTTCTCGCATAGGTTCCGTTGGGTCTTCTGTCAGCTGGAGTTATTGAGGCACTGTCTCGCCCCGAGTCTTCGGCGTCAACTGAATGAACTGCCAAGAAGCCTGGACGAGACGTACGAGCGGGTACTGAAGGAGATCGAGTCGACGAACCAAGGCCGACATGCACGTCGTCTGTTGCAGTGCCTTGCCGTGGCCATTCGGCCGCTTCGTGTTGAGGAGCTCGCAGAGGTGCTTGCGTTTGACCTAGATGCGACCAAGGCGGAAATCCCAACGTTTCATGCGGAATGGCGATGGGAAGACCAAGAACAGGCTGTGTTGTCTGCTTGTTCGAGCCTGATTGCCATCGTTGGCAGTGACCATTTCCGGGTTGTCCAATTTTCGCATTTTTCGGTGAAAGAATACCTCACGTCGGATCGACTTGCCACCACAAGTGGCGATGTCTCACGGTATCACATCGTCCCAGAACCTGCGCATTTGATACTTGCTCAGGCCTGCCTTGGGGTTCTGCTCAATTCGGATGATCGCGTCATCAAAGAGAGCGAAGAGGATAGCAGCGAGAACAAGGCCAAGACCATTCCTCTTCTCATGTATGGTTCCGAGCACTGGGCTTCGCACGCCCAGGTCGGGAACGTGTCATTACGCGTGAAGGACGCGATGGAGACCCTCTTTGACTTGGACAAGCCATATTTTTTGGAATGGAAACAGATATACGACATATACCCTGATATACTCCTCGTCTACGGTTACCCGACCAACCCCTTGTACTACGCCTCTCTTTGTGGATTCTATGACCTGGTTCAGTGTCTCATCGCTAAATACCCAGACCAAATAAATCACGACGGTTATCGGTATAACTCACCCTTGGCTGCGGCACTATTCGGGAAACATGCCCGGGTTGCAGATCTCCTACTTGAGCACGGCGCGCATGCTCATGTTCGGGGAAACCCTCCACTTTGCCACGCGATCCAATTCTCAGATGATGCCCGTGTCGATGCTGTGCAGTTTCTCCTCAGACACGGCGCACATGTAAATTCCCGACGGACGGACCTCCGAACTCCTCTGCACCTGGCAGCGGATGTGGGAGATCCAGAGGTAGTCCGGATACTGCTCGAACACGGGGCAGATGTCGATCTACGGGACGAGGATGGCCAGGTTCCCTTGCACCTAGTGTCAACCAGCGAGCGCGAGTTTAGGAGGGATGAAGGTGGCGAACGTTCGATTATTGCACGGTTATTAGTGGAACGTAGCGCGGACGTGGATGCACGAGATCAGAACGACGCGACCCCCTTACATTACGCATCGTGTCATTGGCGGATCGAGATTTCCCGACTGCTGCTTGAGCATGGCGCCAACGCCAACGCACCAAATGTCCAAGGGCGCAACCCACTGCACGAACTGTCACGACGTAACCTTTACCCCAGTGGGTCTCTAGAAAGGCTGAGTGGAGTAAAACTGCAGAATGCTCTCAGTGTTGCAAAGCTTTTACTGGAGCACGGTGCGGATGTGAATGCACTAGATAAAGACTGCGCAACCTCATTACACTTTGCATCCTCTCACGGGATGCTTGATGTCGCACGACTGCTACTCGACCGTGGTGCCAAAGCCGACGCGGAGAATGTATTAGGCCAGACCCCTCTCCATCTAGTATCTCAAGACGAACGTTTCTCCTGCGAAGACCCCAGTATAGCACGGCTCTTACTGGAGCTCGGCTTGAACGTGAACGCGCGAGATAGGGACCAGGCAACCCCTTTACATTTCGCGTGCTCCCATGGGAACTTCGAGACCGCACTGATGTTGCTCGACCATGGCGCAGAAGTCAACGCGCGGAATGTCGATGGCCAGACACCATTACACCGACTCGGAGTATCACGCATGCGTAGAAACGCTGACAATTCCCGTGTTACTCAGCTAATGTTGGAACGTGGTGCAGACGTGAATGCACGGGACAAGGATCAAGCGACTCCATTACATTTGGCGTGCTCCATGTTGATGTTCGAGACCGCGCAGGTGCTACTCGACCACGGCGCAAAAGCCGATGCACAGGATGCAGACGGCCAGACACCATTACACCGAGTACCAGCGACCCGACTCGTTGATTACCAGGGAACCTCCCGTATCACTCGGCTGTTATTGGAACGTGGAGTGGGCGTAAATGCACTAGACAATCATCAAGAAACCCCTTTACATATCGCGTGCTCCCATGGGGAATCTGGGATCGCACAGGTGTTGCTCGACCACGGCGCCGAAGTCAGCGCGCATAACGCCGACGGCCAGACCCCGTTACACCGAGTATCACAGACTCCACCTTGTTACACAGACGGCCATGTCGCACGGCTATTGTTGGAGCGTGGCGTGGACGTAAATGCACGAGACAAGCACGAGGCGACCCCGTTACATTTGGCGGCTTACGAGTCGTTGTTTGAGATTGTCAAGGTACTGATCGACCATGGCGCAGACGCCGACGTACGCAATGCAGACGGCCAGACCCCATTACACCGAGTAGTGTCACTGAGCCCTGACCCGTCGGGCCATGACAGATACTACGATCCCCATGTTGCGCTTGATGTCGTGCAACTGTTGTTGGGACATGGCGTGGACGTGAATGCACGAGACAAGGAGCAGGCAACCCCATTACATTTGGCATCCTACTATGGCTATGTTGAAGTCGCAGAGGTGCTACTTGATCACGGTGCGCAGGCAGTTGCAGAGGATATCCGGGGACAGACACCATTGCATCAAGTGCTACTAGGCAACTACAACTACCAGAGTTACAAGGCCGACCATGGAAAGAGCCAGAGCGACCCAGCCAGAGCTGTTCTTCTAGCCCGGCGATTGCTGGAGCGCGGTGCGGACGTGAACGCACAAACCAAGGACCACGAAACCCCATTACATCTGGCATTACGCCTTCGATTGCACGAGATGGCACGATTTCTTCTCAAGCACGGTGCCAATGTTAATGCGGAGAACTCCGAGGGAAAATCCCCTTTGCAGCTCGCTTCTGGGAGGAAAGGGAAGGCAATGAGGCGATTGTTGTCAGGATATTCTGCCAATTAAACGTAGTACGTAGTCGTGATGGATCTGCTCTACGATACATCGAGTGTGTCAACGTAGCGTTACTTATCGTATTTCGAATACGCGGATTGTATATAGTTGTCGTCTATAGAGTGTAAAAGGCCGTCGCGGAAATCCTGCACGTCACTCATCCCCGGCCTGCTCATTCACGAAAATGTTGTCGGCTCCTACCTTCGCTCGTGACGACCATCCCGCGCTCCATTAGCGCCTCCGCGTAGGCAAGCGCATCGCACTGGTGGGGCCGCCACACATGGCACACCGACTAACGCCGGTTAATATTCAGGGAGCCGAAAGCCTTCGGGAATGAGGCGAACAGCCCGGAGGGTGGCAAATAAAGGGCGCCGCGCGAGAAGCGAAGTACCATTTGTATACATTATTCATAAGAGGAAGTGAACGAGAAGTAGTGAGGGAGGGTACAGAGAGGACATACGCTGATTGTCAATGTTTGCGACGAAATTGTTCGCTGTGCTGACAGGAGTGCTGCGTCAAGTCTGTTTGGGGAGGGGGATTGGTAAGGGTGTGGTCCTCAGGCTCGTACAAGAGGACAGCTCGCGCACCTACATTGGCGAATGTAAGCGTGTTTTATCGCTGACGGACCTGTTACACCTGTGTCAGGAGAATCGCTCAGGTCCGAGTCTGTCCCCCTCTGAGGCATGGACCAGGGGCGAGGAGGGGCCGTTGGAGACGTGCGCAGGTGTGAGCGAGGGATCTAGGGAACATGGTTACGCCGTCCCGAGTCGTCTGCCTAGCGCTCGTGTATATGGAATATCGCCTCCTCGCCAGCCCTCTCCCGGAGACTCGGACAACTGTCCTCACCCAACCCCCAACCCTAACCGATGCCCATAGCGACGGGATCTGACGGATTTCAGGCTCTCCAATTCACTCCAAGGATGCAATTGGCGAGTTGTGTAGCTGAGAGTTACGATGACTCCGGATCTTGCTTTGGGAGTCAGTGAGTCGGAGATGCGGCTGATGCGGGCCGAGATCTACATGGCTCGAGGCGAGGCGGTTTGCCGTAACTGGCAATGTCTCCCATGAGCTCGCCAGTCATCCTCTTATAAAAATTTCCTGCTCTCCTCGCCTCGCACTTACAACACCCCAACTTCATTCATAACACCTGCCATAGAAACACAAACGGATGGCGCTCTCTAAATATCCAACGGAGCAATTCCCATCTTCCCACTTCCTCATCTGCGGCGGATCGATCCTGTTCGAATCGACCCGCGCACCCTTGCGGGTCTGCCTCCTGCATCACAACGTACACGACGAATGGCTTCTGCCCAAAGGCCGCAAGGACCGTGGCGAAGACGTGACCGTGGCGGCAGTGCGCGAAACGTTCGAGGAGACGGGCTATCCGTGCGAGCGGCTGCCGCTCGACCTAACCACGCGGGCTCCCGAGGCGGGCGCGCAGACGAAGGACGCGGCGGTGCCCGTTCCTGGGAGCGAGGAGCCGTTCATGCTCACGTTAAGACGGACAGAGGACGGGGTGGTCAAGTTCATCTGGTGGTTCGCGACGGTGCGCACGGGGGAGGATAAGGTGGAGGGGACGCAGACGGCGGTGGAGAGCTTCGAAAGCGCGTTCTTTGAGGTAGAGGAGGCGCTGCGAGTGGCGACGTTCCAGGCGGACAGGGAGGTGATCGCAAAGGCTGTCGAGCTTGTTCGTGCGACGTATGCCGTGGTAAAGTGAGATACCGTATATGGTAGTAGATGCCGAGTATCCCCGCGGACATATAATAACCAATTAAATTTGACGGGAGACGTGCGACCGCTGCTTATGATGCCGCGACCATTACCACTCCCTGGCCCTGTCTCTCTAGATAAAGCCGTCCCTTTAGCCTTTCGCGTTCCCACCATCTCTGCCGTCCCCCGTCGTGCTCGCGGATCTTTCCTCGCTTTCCTCCTCCTCGCTGCAGTCACCCTTTTCTACCTCCACAGCATAAAAATATCTTCTCGCTCGGTCCCCAATGACCTCCTCCCCCTTTGGCAAGACATCCCCCCGCCAGAAGGCGGCCCAAACCCACCCCGATTCTATAAGTGGCACGAGCGAGAGAAACAGCTCCCGCAGCACGACCCCAACTTGCCCTACCCCCAGGGCCGCGAGGGGCGCTATATCCGTTTTTCGAACCAAATTTTTGGTACGTGTTCCCAACTTTGCACTTTCGAGCCCCTTGCGAGTTCTGAGCGTCGTCGCAGGCCTAGGATGGGGCAATGCCATGCAAGAGTTCCTGTTCAATGCCCACCTTGCCTATCTTTCAAACCGGATGTACGTTTTCCCCATCAGGGCTGCGTAGTGCTGCGCACCCACCACTCATCTTCCTTTTTTTTTTCTTCTGCAGTTACGTCTTTGACAATTATACGTGGGACAAGACACCCGGTGACTTTTCGAGCTTCAATGGCAAGCCCATCCCTGCTCGTGTCCCTTTGACCGCCTTGCTTTCTGGTACGTCTCCCCTCCTGTTCGCTACATGTGTGTATGCGTGAGCCTCATCCACGCTGTTCTAGGCCCTATCGCTGGTGACCCATTCCCATCATCCGCAGTATCTCCGCCCGCGGTAATTCCCGAATTCTTCAACGAAGTGTGCCCTAACCGCACTATCATCGATCGCGAAGCAATCAATGCTCCGCTATCGGGCGCGTCTGCAGCGACCATCCTCCAGGCGTGGCTCGACTTGCTCGAACGTACAGAGGACCGGTGCATCGAGGTCAGGGAGTACTCGGGCCAGATTTTCGATTACCTGTGCGTCGACCCCCCTTCATTACTCTCCGAATCTCACCTCGGTTAAGGCTATTTGGCGATGCGTCACGACTCCTCGATATATGGCCTTCACTAACCAAGTCGCCTATCTTGACCCACTTTTCTTGGTCACCTCTCATCATAACCGCGATCGTCGCGAATGCCAACGTCATTCACCCGGCGCTCTCCTCCGCCACCCCATCTTCCTTCACCCCATCCTCTCACCCCGCCCCCCTCTCGGGTCTGCTTGCGCTGCACATCCGCCGCGGCGACTACATCGACCACTGCATGAACCTCGCCAACTGGTCCGCGCGTTTCATGGGCTTCAACGAGTTCCCGGGCCTCCCCGATCGGCTCGAGCCGCCAGGGGAGCCCGTGCGGTACCGCGAGCACTGCTTCCCGGAAATCGCGCAGATCGTCACGCGCGTGCGCGAGGTGCGCGCGGCGCAGCTCCCCGCGACGCCGCTCTCGCGCGTGTACGTGCTCACGAACGGCCGGCCGGAGTGGCTCGCGGAGCTCAAGGAGGCGCTGCAGAAGGACGCGCGCAGCGAGGGCCTCGACGAGTGGGCGCACATTGGGACGAGCCGCGATTTGCGGCTTACGCGCGAGCAGCAGCATAATGCACAGGCGATGGACATGGCCGTCGCTCAGCGCGCCGAGGTGTTTCTCGGGAACGGGGTACGTTTTTTTTTTTTCGCTGTTTTTTTTTGTCGCGCTGTGTTGCTGATGGATGGATAGTTCTCGAGTTTGACGTCGAATGTGGTCATGCTGCGCGCGGCGCAAGGCTACGAGTGGGACAAGACGCACTTTTGGTGAGATGGTGGTGAACAGGTTTGAGAACCGCGAGTCTCGAACTTGCTTTATGGACACAAACGACGACCCGATGATACACGATTATACGCATATGGTATACGTCCCTGTGGCACCAGTCACACAGTAATACGGCTTTGGCATACTAGTATACACGCAACCGCTTCGCACTTTCTTGATACCCCATGTTTCCTTCTCCTTTCTTGTCGATATGTGCCTTGCTCTTTGGCTAGATATACGCAGACGAAACACATATATGCATAAAACGAGCCTCGGAACGTGTGCAGATCCGATATCAGATGGCGGTACTCAATCGGCGGCCAGCGACGAGTTGGAATGCAATTACAGATGGATCAAAAAAAAAAAAAAGAATGCAATTACAGTGGTGGTGCACGGTACCAGATCGCACGTACTATAGCTACCCAACCTAATTTACGAGGTCGGCTAAGACCGATTTATTCAGGTGCAACCTTCTCAGTGGTGCACAAGTCACTTGGTCGCCGTCGAATCCCACCGTCGTTGAGATGAGGGACAGATCTAGTAGGAGCGCCGCTAGTCATGGACTCGGATGCCCTGGCCTCCGCGACCATCCTGCGTCTCTCAGTGGGAGTCATGGGAGGACGGCGCTCAGTTGATTTGGTCTGACAGCCTCGGCGGACGATGTCGGATATTTATGGCCACTCTGGAAATACCCGACCCCGTGAGGCAGAGGTCGAGTTGACCATAGCAAGGTAGTACACTACTGGTGCAGTTGTCGCCGAGGAGAAAAAGGGTACAGCGTGCGCCGTGGAGGAGGAAAAGTGGAAAGTACGGGGTATCGGTGCGACCACCTAGTAGTGTCCAAAACGACTTCGCAGCACGGACTTTTGCAAGCGCGATGATCTCCACTTGTGAGTGATGCGGGGGTCTTCGCAGCACAGGGTGCTGTGGAGAATGCTGCTTGAGTAGTGTCTAAGCTCGATGAGAGTCAGTTACTGTCGGTGGACGTAGGGCTGAGGAGAGGGCCGCTGTTTACAGTATCTCACGCTCGGTCCGAACTTGACTCATGTCTCTCACGCACATCATTATCAGTCCATCTATGATACATAGATGGATCTTGACTTGAAAGACGTTCATGTGCTCGTTACTGGTGCGTGATGCGCCGTCCGCTACTGAGACTCACTGAAAGTCATCTATTACCCTTACGTTACGGCGGCGGTCCTGCAGGAGCGAACGGAGGTATCGGTCTCGAGACCACGCGCCTCTTCCTCGGTGCGCAACTATTCTTTCCTCCCGTGCACCAGGATTCCTCCTGAAATCACTCTACCAGAACATGGTGCACGCGTAACCGCACATTACCACTCGAGCAACGCCGCTCTCTCCCACCTCATAACATCAGAGACCCACCACGAGCGTCTACGCGTGATACAGGCAGACCTGTCGCACGAAGCGCAAGTCCAAGCACTCTTCGCCCGTCCTGGCAACACCCGGTGGGGCGAGGTGGAGATAGCGGTGATCAACCACGGCGCGTATCCATGGGCCGACGTCCCGCTCAAGGACATGCCGATCGAGCAGTGGGAACGCACGTTCAGCGACAACCTGACGTCCGCGTTCCTCGTCGCGCGCGAATACCTTCGCGGCCTCGAGCGTGGGGTCCGCGGCGCAGGACCGAAAATGGAGACGACGGGGTTCGGGGACCGCGCCGCGATCGTGTTTGTCGGGAGCACGGCGGGGAAGTGCGGCGAAGCCATGCACGCAGACTACGCCGCCAGCAAGAGTGGTGCGCCGTTTTCTTCTCTCCACCTCTCTGACGTTTATGATGCTCTTTGAAAGGGATCATGTACGGTCTCACGCTCTCGCTCAAGAACGAGATCGTGCAGGTCGCACCGCGCGCCCGCGTCAACTGCGTCGCGCCGGGATGGGTCCGCACACCGACGGCTTCCGAGGCGCTCCAGGATCCGCAGACTGTCTATCGTTCGCTTGCCACGTACGCCTGAGGCAGGCATCATGAACCTCTGATAGATTTGTTTGACAGGACACCGTTGAGAAAAGTTGCGGAGGCGAGCGACGTCGCGAATCAGATCGTGCTGCTCGCTTCGGCAAAGGTCTCGGGGCACGTCACTGGCCAGGTGCTCATGGTCGAGGGAGGGATGGAAGGCAGGTTGTTGTATATGCCTGCCGATTTCGGCTTGGGCGCTCAATGAATCTTCCCTTGCGAAGGAGACGCCTGAGGTTTTCAACACCTGATCAACACGATAATCGCGCTCCATCCCTTGTAATGTAATGTATACTGTACCCGGATTTGCACCTGACAAGTTCAAGCTATGCACCAATAACTTCAGAGTTTACCCATCAGGGAAAACCTCTCGCGCTAACGAGGGAATGATAACACAATAAATTAGCGTAAAATCATCAGAGGCCAATAGGAGGGGATCGTGCCCGTCAGCCTGAAATCCCGGCTGCCAGTGCCTGCGCCGACCGACGATACATATGCGTAACATGCGCTTCGGATCGCGTGATTGAACGTGTTCAGGTCAGATCAAGTGAACGTATCTCTGTTCAACCGACGAGCTATTAGAATGCAGTTGCCAGTGAGTAGCCGCGCTATAGTCAGGTGGCGGCCCTAGTGCCTCAGACTACCGCGACCGTCCTCCATCTCAGGAGAAAAGGGTCATGGCGCAGAATTTGCTCGTAGGAGGGCGGCGCTTGGGTGACTATATAACGCAGAGACAGAGACTATCATAGTTTATCGCGGAATATGAGACACTCTCTCAGGTATACTAACGCAGCGGTTAGGTCCGGCAAACAATGTCGGAATCTCCGGCCACTCTAGAACCAGATCCTATGGGGCACACGTAACAAGATCGAGTGCCTCGATGTGGAGTCTTCGAGGTAGTACACTACTGGTGCAGTTGTCGCGGAGGAGGCCCGAACCTGAGCACGAGAAAAACCTACAGCGCGCGCCACTAGCAGAAAGATGTGGAGGAGGAATTGGGAGAAAAAAATAGAGTTGAAAGTAGAAAAGATGGGGTAGTATCTCCGTACCTGCAAAACCATCGGTTGGTGGCACAGGTTTTTGGGAGTGCGATGATCTCTACTAGTGCAGCTACGGAGTAGTTGTCGACGGGTTTTCGCAGGATAGTTACTGTGGAGAACGCTGCCTGAGCTCTGCGAGATCGCTGTCGGACTTTGAGGTGGACGTAGGACTTTGAGAGTGTGCGGCCGTTTATCTCACGCTCAGGCTTAACTCATGACATGCATGACTCGATGATAATGATGTTCTCTCACGCACATCATTATCAGTCCATCTACAAAGAACCGAGCTCCTCGTATAGATGGATCTTGACTTGAAAGACGTTCATGTACTTGTCACTGGTGCGTGATGCCCCATTCGCTACTCGCTGAATTATAGCTATGTTATCTATGACCGCGTGCCTGCAGGAGGGAACGGAGGTATCGGTCTCGAGACCACGCGGCTCTTCCTCAGTGCGCAACTATTCTCTCCTCCCATGCGCTGGGATATCGTTTGAAATCAATCCACTAGAACACGGCGCGCGCGTAACCGCAAATTACCGCTCGAGCAACGCCGCTCTCACTCAGCTCATGACAGAGACCGACCACGAACATCTGCGCATGGTACAGGCAGACCTGTCGCACGAAGCACAGGTTCAAGCACTCTTCTCCCACCCAAATAACACCGGGTGGGGCCAAGTCGAGATAGCGGTGATCAACCACGCCGTGTCCCTATGGACCAACGTCCCGCTCAAGGACATGCCGATCGAGCAGTGGGAACGCACGTTCAGCAACAACCTGACGTCCTCGTTCCTCGTCGCACGCGAATACCTTCGCGGTCTTGAATGCGGGGTCCGTGCTGCGGTTCCCGAGTCGTCACTTGGGCCGAAACCAGAGATCAGCGGCGCGAGGGCGTTTGGGGAGCGCGCGGCGATCGTGTTTGTTGGGAGCACGGCGGGAAAGTACGGCGAAGCCATGCACGCGGACTACGCCGCCAGCAAAAGTGGTACGCAATTTCTCCTCGCCTGGTGATCATTTGATGCCCACGACCAAAAGCGATGATGTACGGCCTCACGCTCTCGCTAAAGAACGAGATCGTGCAGGTCGCACCGCGCGCCCGCGTCAACTGCGTTGCGCCGGGATGGGTCCGCACACCGATGACTTCCGAGGCGCTCCAGGATCCGCAGACAATATATCGTTCGCTTGCCACGTACGCCTGAGGCATCATGAACCCCTGATGTATTTGTTTGATCTGTCGACAGGGCTCCGTTGAGGAAAGTTGCGGAGGCGAGCGACGTCGCGAATCAGATCGTGCTGCTTGCCTCTGCGAAGGTCTCAGGGCACGTCACTGGCCAGGTGCTCATGGTTGAAGGAGGGATGGAAGGCAGGGTGTTGTATATGCCTGCCGATTTCGGCTTGGATGCTTGAAGGGTCTGCCCTTCCTCCGACATCTGAACAACACGCGGTCCGTCCTTGTAGTATAATGAAATCTGGCTTACATACTGTACCCGGATCTGCGCCAATAACAGCCAAACCTCAGACCATCACACCAGGGAAAACCTCCCGTGCTAGCGAGTGAATAATAAATTAGCAGTAATTATAGTAAAATTAGAGGTACTATTGCCGCACTGCGTTGCTCTATTCGCTATCATTTTACAGTAAGAGGTTGACTGGCGTCTAACCTCAGGCAAGAAAAGAAGGGACAGCCAGCAGACTAACCTACCGACTCACCGGCCCATGAGCCTTACACAAATCCTCAAATCATCAGAGGCTGATTAGAGGGGAATCGTGCCTTTCAGCCTGAAATCCCGGCTGCTCGCCCCGACCGAGAGCGAGTACGACCCCGCAGGGCGTATCCACGACTGGCTGACGACGTCCCAGATCGACAGATCGTAGCGCGAGAGCGTGATCGTGACGCTCTGCGCTTCGCCGGGCTGAAGCTCGACGTCCGTGAATCCACGCAAGGACTGACGGGGGCTCTTCCGCGCGCACAGGGAAAGTGGAGATAAAGCTGCGGGATCTCCGTCCCCGCGACGGGTCCCGTGTTCTTCACTGTGAAGGACACGCTGAATGCCGGGCGGTGCAGCCAGAGCGCCACGGGAGGAACCGACAACCTGTGGGACTAGGCTTTCCCGCTGCCCAGTTCGCCTCTAGCGCACCGTCCTGGTCCTGTCCACCCACGACCGGGCTGATCGACAGACCGGAGTATTCGAACGTTGTGTAACTCAGCCCGAAGCCGAACTCGTAGCGCGGCGCTATGTTCGCCGCATCGAAGTGGCGATAATCGATAAATAACCTGAATTGCGTCAGGGAGGTTACATTACAGTTGGAGAGAGACGACGCACCCTTCGGAATAGGTGATATTCAGGATCCTCGTCGCCGGTACCTCCCTTTGCGAAGTTGTGCAGAATAATCGCTTGGTGACTTGGCAATTGTATACGGAAGACGCCCGCTAGGATTCACAGCACCGTATAGTACTATCCACGAGTGCATTTCCCGTCTCGGTTACCCCCGAGGCCAGCCCAGATGACCGCTGTCACGTTCGGGTGGTCGATCCAAGGCTCAAGAATGATTGGGCCGAACTGAGTTCACGACCACGATCGTGTTGTTGTTGTGCGCCGCGACCTGCTTTGACTAGTGCGTCGCCATTGTGCCACGCCGTCAAGTTCTTCCTGTGGAGTCAGCGATAGCGCGTTGAGTTTCCAAAGGGTATGGAAGTGAAAGTGGTCACGTGCCTATCACCCTCGTTGCCATCCACGGTAATGTAGCCCTCGCCAGAGTCGGACTGCAAGAAGACGATTGCGGCATCCTGCTGGATGGCAGCGGATCCTGCGCCGGCAAGGTTGAAATCGTTGAAAAGCCAAGAGAAGGAAGTGTGATCCCTGTGCGCGCGAGCCTGTAGTGCTTCGTATGGCTATTCAACGATTCGTGATCAGTGATCTATCGCGTTTAGAAATGCAGGTGGCTGTGAAATACGCACCGAGATTAGGTACGTAAACTTCGCGGTTCTATGCGGTTTGTGAGTCATAATTTTCTGTACCCCCCATCTAAATCACGTACCCAGATCCCCATCCCATAGCCAGGATTCCGTCGATACCGGTCTGACTGCTGAACGCATTTGGACCTACACCATGTGATGGGACCCGCATCAGATCCGATCAGCACTAGCGTGCGTGGCTTCTTGAGCGGGAGGGCGCCGCCTACATTCTTCAACAGCACAATGCTAGCCATGTCGATCTCGCGCACAACCTTGTCGTGGTCGTCTTGCACATCGATATGCTCAGTTCGTCGCCTGGTCCAAGGGGTGGAATGCATTGAAGTTCGTATGTGGGTAGCTGGGCGAGTCCTGGCCGAGGAGATACCATCCGGCGAGAATTCGCGTTGCCATGTCGTCTACACGTGCCTCTGGAATGGTGCCATTTTGTACATACGCAGTAAGGTTTGCACCGAAATAAGATGTGCCCGAATTGAAGGTGATGTCGCCAGGCATCGTCATGTCCAGCCCGTTGATCGCGCTGACAGTCGAGTGCGTGGCGCTCCAATCAGACATGACGAAGCCCTGGAAGCCGAACTCGCTCTTCAGGATGCTATTCAGGGTGCTGTTGTTTTCGCAAGGCGTATGTCCCGTTCACAAGGTTGTAGGAACACATCACCGAGGCGACACCGGCCATCACGCTGCGAAGGAACGGCGCCTGCGTAAATTTCGTGTTGCGTACGATCGTCGACATTTGAGCTGGACTGGGTACGGTCGTGCTCCTGCTCGCTGTGCCACAATTGAGTCATTGTCGTCTATAACCTGATCATGGGCACTTACTTGTTGATGTAATGCTTTGCGCATGCTTGCACACCGGTGGACTGCATCCCAAGGATCGTCTCGTATGCACCAACACCTGCCAAAAACGGATCTGCGCCGAAACCTTCCCAGTTCCGACCTCCCTGGGCAATACGGCCCATGTTCATCATTGGGCCCAGTGCGATGTTAACTCCCTTGCCGACGTGTTCTTTTCCCATCGCGATACCACGCGCACGGATTAGCGAACGTTTCCATCTGCATTTTGTCCGGTTGGAAGATCGCAAAACTCAGACAACATCAAGACTCACGTGGTCGCAGCATTGATGGCAGCAGGGAAAACAGTCGCAAAATCCGCAAAACGCACCCCGAGTGGAGAATCTTCGAGGCATAGGCCGGGGAAATCGCCTACAGAAGGTATGTTCCCAACACAGCGGCCATCCTGCCAGCCCACACCAGTGGTAATATTGACTTTTTGGTCAAGAGTAAAAGAGGCAACCTAACCAAAAATAAATAAATTATTATTACCGAATTTGGATGGGAGAAAGAGTCAGGTGACCGTGACGCGCGTCGCATTCAAGAGGATAAGGCGCATCGCGAAACCTCAGTATGCTATCGCACTACAACATGTAGATACGCGCAGCTGATGCATCACGCACTCGTTGGGTGATTGTGCGACAAGACGTCGCAAAACAGTTTGAGAACATACCTTAGCTTTTGCTTTTTCGTAAGCGCTCGTCCACGCCGGCCCGAAATCTGGGACGAGCGCGGGGGTATCGACAGGTGGGGGGGTATTGGGTGAGGCCAAGGGGTATACTCCAGGGAATGGAGGCTCAGAAGATGGCGATGGGAACGGCACGGAGGGGTACGAACTGATGGGGATACCAGATGGCGGTGGCTGGGTGAGGACGCCGGAACCACTCGTGGATGAGCTGTGGAGACTTGAGAGGGACGAAGACGAGGTCCCACTGCCAGACGAAGACGAGCTGGCCGGGGATGTTGTAACGGAGGATGAGTACGGGAGGGAAGGTGATAGCGAGGAGGATAGGTCCGAGGGCGTTGGGAACGACAATGACGGGCCTGGGGACGATGGGGAGTATGACAATTGAGAAGAGACGGAGGACGCAGCTAGGATGCGCCCTGCGCCCAGGAGAACAAGGAGGACGGGTGGTCGCATAGAGTCGCAGTACAGTAAAGATGCACCAACCGGGAAAATCAGGGGAGGGGCCGAGAGACAGACTAGTAGGCGAATGCTGGGCTTCAAGCTTCAAGCTTCAAGTTATATGTCGCACCGTCTCGCACGAATTGCGTGGCGAACCGTTCGTGCCGCGGCGACTACTGTATGGAGTCCATTCTAAACTGAATAAAAAACGTCATCGAAGTGACATGGAAGTGTGGAGTCAGCTTCTGTAGCACTTGTCTAGGCTATTTTAGGTCAAGCACACGTCCATGTCCCCATCTCTGCGCACGCGATCCACCATACCGACATGGTACGACAGGCATATGTACTACTGTACTCACTTTAAAGTGAGAGCACACGAAGAAACTGACTCGTCGTTGGGTAAAATATCCATGGTTCAGTACTTCAGTACTTCAGTGACTGATCGGTCCAAGGATTGGTGCTAACTTGAATGGCGCTCATTATAGTAAGCGAAAGCCAATGGCACCGGGCCACGGAGTCACGGACTTCTATTACTGTATTTTTGGTGAAATAGTACATCATGATGAGGGGGCCAGAGAACGAGCAGGTTGTATAGTATGTTATGTTAATGAACAACCAGCTCAGCTGGACACTGAGTTGGTTGTTCGCAAATTCGGGAAAGGGTTTTATAACTGGTCCCGGTTGTACAGTTGAAATTGTCATAACGCATAGCATGATAATGCATATTTTAATAACGCATAGGGTTAGGGCTCTGAATCATTGAATACATAGGGAAGCGCCGGTGAAATTGCATAATGCATAATGCATGGAGAGTTGGCCGTCAAATATGCGTTATTGAGCCCGAATGTGCCTCTGAAATTGCTCATCGTGACTCAGAATTTTCACTTTTCTTACATTTTCCTTTGGCCCAACATGCCCATTGACCAAACTTGCAAAGTCCGAGCCAAACTTGGACCATATGCCTCAAAAGGCTGCACAAGAGGCCGCAGCTGAAAACGGTGCAGTTGAAGTGGGGGCCCAGGACGAGCCAATGACGGTGGTGGGAACTGAGCTTATGGAAGCAGTTGCAGACTCAAAACTTGCCGCCACATTTTCGGGCCACTTCCGAGTCTTGAGGACCTGGTAAACCCTCCTGGTGAGCTGGAGAGTGGTGAAAATCCTGATCAGTTCATGAGCGATGCTGATATCATTGAAGTGGCATCATATAACTTCCAAGGTTTTGAGGAAATTTGAGGCCCAGCTGAGGACAATGGATTTGCGAATGAGCACCCAGCAGAGGCTGGATGGGTGGCTTGAAGCTGGTGCATCGTCGTTGTCCTTGACACTTATCGATTGCTTGCTGTATGCGGAAATCCCCGGACCGTGGGAAAACCGTGGTCTTGCATATTTCTGATAACGCATAGCCTTTTGGGGCTGAATCACGTTATGCGTTATGACAATTTCGACTGTAACCGAAATAATGCGAAATAATTATCAAATTACAGCTGACGGTGCGTTATGCATCTCCATCCCTCCTTGAGCTCGTATACAGTACCACCACCATCTCTCTTAGCAGTGCTCTGGTCAGAATGCGCCCTTCTTGAGGTCTGTGGCGTTCTCAGGCTCCGGGGACGCAAACATGAAGATTCTGAAGCTCCTGACTGCCTCCGCATCGTATCCCCTTATCACCAAACCTCCTCGTCGACTACGATGTCGGCACCACCCAACCAATAGAGGCTGCCTCGGGCGGGATCACCCTGTGCGCGTCTGCACTATACAATTATTCCGGGTCCCTTCCAGCCATACCTTTCCCATGGCACGCGCCCACGCCCTCTCCGCGTTCTCCAATCCTCTTGTCTCCGAGCCTCTAAAGCCCAGGGCGGTTCCCACACCCTCGGCCAGCCCTCATTGGGTTCACCTCATCGCCATGATTTTGTGTTCTGCTGTATGCTTCGACTCGTCCCCTTTCGTTGGGTGCTCGCTCCGCTACCCTTTCCTCCAAGAGGCCTCGCCCCCCGCCCCCATTTTAAAACGTGTGGTCACAGGATCGGGCATCATGTATTGGTTGAGATGCATTGGTTCTGGGAGGCACCTGCCATACAGAGTGAGCGACTCGTGACATCCAGTCTTCAAGTTATACGTCGTGGGCTGTCTCGGTATATAAATGGATGCTAAGAAAATGTGTGTCGCGGGGGTTCGCTCATCTCGTTCTGGCGCTTCAATTGAGTGCTGACAGAGCGCGGCAATGCGCTCTACATAGCTTCAACCTCTCACTGACAAATAGGAATACATCATGATGCGTTTCGCATCTTAGGACTGCAAGACTGTCTACTTGGGCTATTGTATGCAATTTCCTATATATCGTATGCCTTAGCAACGCACAATCCGGCGTTGCGCAGGTTTCATAGTCCAGTTTCAAGGAGGTAACTCTCCGTTTCTAGAACAAAGGTATTATATCCGCGTCGTATTCCCCAACTTGAACTTAAGCACCATCGCTATATGATACAACCGCCAACATACTCTGTCTCGGACCGATTGCAATGTATTTCCGCCCCTGTGGCCCCCTGTACCCGGCTTCCTTGGAAGGTGCCATCTATTCTCGGACCTTGTCTTAGAGTATTTATCTTACGACCGCACGTGAGTTCCAGCTTACGATACCAGTGTTTCATAAATTCCGCTCTCTTTATAGAGGCGGAGACCGTTCTTGTACTAAGTACTGCCGCGGAATAAATCGGTTCCAAAAAAAAAACCTCCAACATACTACGATAAAACAATTGGATACGATATGATAAACGCTGCACTCGCAAATATAGCCTTACACGCACCCAGCTCCATGCCGTCAGTCGTTCATATGCTCAGAAAGTAGTTTGACGATCTCTGTATTTACTACCGCGTTTGTCTCGTCCAACGGAGTCTTTCGATCTTTGCCGCGTGCGTTCGCATCCCCACCGTGCTTTAATAATAATCGCACGAGTTCAAGTTGTCCATGGTTCGATGCATCATGTAACGGGACCCGGCCATTGTGATCCCTCGCATTGACCTCGGCAAGGTGCTCAAGAAGTATCTCGGCAACCTCGAGTCGTCCATAGTATGCTGCATAGTGCAATGGGGTCGATCTGGTGCTCTCCAGGGCTTCCACGTCTGCGCCACGGTCGAGTAGCCATCGCACAACATCAGGGAAACCTTTGTTCGATGCGTGATGTAGAGGAGTTTGGTCCCAGCTGCCACGGATATTCAGATCGGCACCATTCTCCAGGGTAACCACACAGTCCCGACATCACCTTTGGAGAACGCTGCATATAAGGGGGTCCGGTGGTAACCACCCATGGCGTTCATGTCCTGCGGACGCTTCGAAAGCACCGTGTTCTATCAGCGCGCGGTTTCCAGTCCTGTACGGCAGTAATATAAGGGCGGTGCTTCTGGTTGTGACTGGGCTTGTCCCTGCCATCGAGGACCGGGTCAACAGTTGTGGAGCCAGAGCCACGCAGCGAAATGCGGCTTGTCTGCGTCAAACAGTTCATCGATCCCAGTCCTTCACATGCGACAAAACATTCTCGAAACTTGACGTGCTCGGGCCAGTGCCTTGCTGCGTATCGGGCGAGGGGAAAGCCGACGATACTGCCGTCATCAATTCGCTCGTCTAGTCGGAGGAGGACACCCAGAGAAGCTTGGGCAAGAATCGTGTGGGCAGACTCGAGACGAATATGAAATTGGGACCCCTCTCCAAGAGAACTTGCAAGGCGATTTGATGTCAAGAACTCTTTACGGAGAAAGTGGAGAGAACTGAACCACTCGGGAATCACCGTCCACTGATGACCGTCACCAAACTGGAGCATGCTGAAAGCACCGCTTCTTCGTTATCTTCCCACCGCCAATCCGCGTTTAACTTCGGGCCGCCGCGCGCGTTGAAGTCGACCGCTAGGACTTCTGCAAGTTCTTCGACTCGAAGTGGACGAACAGCCACAGTGAGGCATTGCAGAAGACGATAGGCGTGATCTCTGTTCGCCCTGTTGATCTCCCTCAGTATCCGCTCGTATGTCTCGTCCAGAGACTGGGGTAATTGCTCGAGGATGTTGAGCACGCTCGATGGAAAACAATGACGTAATATCTCCAGTTGACAGAACACCCATCGGAACCTGCGCCAAATCTTCAGCGAGCACGACAAGGGAGTAGCGACGAGCTTACATTTCATCGGCCTTGGCTGAGAGTGTTCCAACGACCAAGTCCCTTTCCTCGGCCCTCCATCTCTGCATCCTCGAGTCCGAGTAAACAATCCGAGCTAACATAGTCCGCGATGTCCGCGTTCTGTCCACTTTCATCGTGAAGAGAGATGCGGTGAGCTGCCAGGGGCTCAAGAACATTACGGATGTCGATTTCGGGACGACTTGTGATACATAAATGCAAGTTCGAAAGTTTCAACCCGACGAAGTCCTTGACAAGTCGCAGGACCTTTTCACGAGGTGATGGCATCCCCGATGTGTTGAGACATTCGTCAACCGCGTCGAAGATGAGGTAGATTGGGGTTTCTCCGAGGGCCACGAGCATGGTCTTGAGACATTGTGCGAGCGCGTCGTCATTTGGCTGTACCGAGCCGCGACGGTGGGTAGAGTACAAGGCACGAAGAATGTCGCAGTAAACATTGGACTGATCAGAGAGCTGTATGAGAAGGGAGGAGAGCAAAGCACGGGAATCCTGCTTTCCGGTATCCTTGAAGTCGAAATAAAAGTAGGCCATCGACGCGAACCCAGCGTTGCAGACGTCTTCTATATCCCGGATGATCACGGAGCTGGACGAACTTGAACTCGATTGTGGACGTAATAGTCAGGGAGAAACAAACCTAAGAATACTTTTCCCCGAGCCTGCTAAGAGACAGGATGGCATTAGTAGCGATCCGCCCGCAGGTGAAAGAACATACGTTTTCCGTGAACCCACAACAGGCAGCCATCAGCCCTCCAACCCTTGAAGGCGTCGCCTCGAGTGAGCCATGCTGCGGTACCCTCGTGGTGAGTACCACAGGCGGTGTTGTAATTGATGGACGGATCGGGAGGAGAGAGCCAGTTTCGAAGGTCATGTCGAAGCTGGTTACCTGTTAAGTATGTGAGCGACGATGGCCAAGGACAGCGGGTACAGAGGAAATCACTGACGGTTCATATCGTCTACGGTGTTCACGATCCGTTGAATTGCTGTGCTTCTTTCTTTCTCTCCTAGGCAAGCCGAAGTGTGAGGGTGGTGAATAGGATAGATAAGCACGCGATCACAAACCATCGACGATTAGTTTCACATTGTCGTTGACGACCCCCACCCTATCATCGATGGTCCGCACTTTGTGGTCAACGCGTTGGACCCTTTCGTCGACACCTTCCACCTTCACGCCAACGCCTTGCACCCCCTTGTTGACGCCCTCCACCTTGTCTTCAACACTATGTGTCAGCCTCAGGACTTCTGCAGTCGCCATCCGGGCCTCTTCTTGTGTAAATCTGTCAAGTCTCTGCAACGCGTCCTCGATATCTCGTCTTCCCACTAGCTTTTGAAGAATTTCTCTGAATAGAGTCTACGAGATGAAATCAGAGTATAACTGGAGAATAACGTACTCGTTCGCCCTTGTCTGATCTCCTTGGTCGCTATTGCGAAAATAGACAGAACCTCAACCATAATCTTCACGATAACGTCCGTCATAGCTGTCAGTCTGCGGAATTTCTGTATAGGCTTCGAGCCGTTTGAAGAAGTTCTCGATCCGTTCGAAGATGTCGATGAGAACGTCGTGGCTGGCAGAAACGTCCTTGGATGCCTGAATGATCGTGCCGTCACGATGGTCCATAAGGGTGAGGTCAACTGAAAATACTCACCAAGAGCAAAACTCCAATTCCGGCAAATATCACCTTGGCGGGAGAGAACACCTAGAAAACGAGCGTGAGGGCGCAAATATCGAACGAGGCAACCTCCCGAGACTCACCAAACCAACACCATCACCGAGTGTGGCCGAGAACGCGTAAAGGACGTTCACGGTTGGATTAAGCCACTTTGTCAACCTCTCGTCATCTCTCCGAGACTGATCGAACTCCTCAACCTGGGCTCTGAGTACAGCAAGAATTGCTTCGGGAGAGTCGCACGTCTTGAGCTGGGCAGCTAAGGGATGAGACGTGATGTCCTGCCCTGTTCGCTCTTTGTAGGCTTTGAACGCACTTCTGAAGATAGAGTCGAAGTTGGAGGAAGAGGTGGTTGCGAGAGGGGACTGGGACATGGTGTAGCCGTGTGATATCGATTCGGATTGGGAGGAGGGGAAGAGTTGACGATCTGTGACAGTAATTAAACGGCGTCCTGACTCGGAGGCAGTACAATACAAGGCAGGCACAGCCTCATGTACAGTACAGCAGATACTTGGGCAATTGGCTGGTCTCTGCCTGAGTGACGAAGGAGCTCCGGCAAAGAGCGTAGTCTTTGAGCGAACGGACGAGGCGGCACGTGCTCGCATCCTCTCTTTCGTGCTACCATCCGCCCTCTCAAGCTCTCGACTGGTTCAAGGAACCAGAACACTTTTATTTCCTGTTCCATTTCGAGAAGCAGCAGTCGAATACACCTTAGTACAGCCTACACCTCTATCTGCAAATTGGTCCATCAGATGCATGCCACGTATCACGAAAGAGCCAACTCGGAAATGGGAGGGTAGTTCATGTCGCAAAATTGGGAAGGGACCTTATATCAAATTATAATGATGTAATCTGATCTAATAAATCGCGGGCATTGTAATCATTATAATCCCTGGGTGAAATTCTGATAATCGGCATTATAATCCCCATTCCAATCGCGCTTACAATAGACTGATAAGCGGCCTTATAATCGCTATAACAATCACGATTACAATTGCACATATAATCTCATTATGATCTGAGGTACGATCTGTTATAAGCAGGAGGTTGATCATCAGAAAAATTACAATGCGTACCCATCCATTATATTTCTCAATCATATCTTATCATTATCTTCCAGATCTTATTATTAGTTCTTATCATATTGTAGTCCTTATCGTAGTATTGTAGTCCTTATCATACTCTAAGTTATCGTATTACTATTACCTTATTATTAATATCTCAATATTACAAGTCTCTATTACAAATTACAATGGAAGAAACTGCATTGTACTGGATTTGAACTCGCGTCCTTACTATAGGTGATGCAACATAATGTACAAAAACCACTACGCCACCAGGCCAACACTACCCAATACCATAACTTCCCTATAGACAGTACGATGGACAGCTGACCGTTTGGAGGAGGGACGCTCAGCGAAAGTCCACGCACGTGTAGTTAACCCTCGGCCTCAGCTGTCTCACTGATGGTTTTGAAGCGACACACAAGTGATTCAGAGTCAGTGTCTAAAATTGAAGGCAACATTCTTATTTGTTACTAGAGGAAACACATTGTTAGACGACTATCCCTGAGCCTTTGCCGCTGAACTACTCCTCGTCATCTTCCGACGAGTACCAGTCTGCGCCGGCGCACTAGCCTGTGCCCCTCTAGCTCTCCTGGTCTTTGGGGGCCTTGGGGCGACGTCCTCCTGCTCTGGTACAGGGGTGGCCTGAACCTGGTCGGTAAGATCGTGTTCTACGTCATGTTCTACAGTAATAGCTGGAGCAGACATAAGTCCAGGTGAACCTGGAGCGCTGCAAAATGATGGTGAAGGAGAAATGAACTCCTTGTCCTCATGATGGGAAGTGACAGATGTGGGGAGCGACCACGCAGGTGCGACATTGGTTCTGGACATGCGGTTGATGAGGTCATCAACGGCGTCGTGACCTCGTTTAGGTTTGGACGGCAGTTTTGCAGATGCTGAGGTTTTGGTCTGCTTGGAGAAAATCCGTTCGTCATACCAAGACAATAGGGCCGTGTAATAGTCGGGTGGAAGTTTTAAGACCATTTTCTTGTAGAGGAGAAAGCGGTCTCCCCACTCAATGCCAGTGGGGCCTTTCGTCCTCTCAGAAAACGTCTGGTCGGGCCCACAGACGAACGTGATCTGTTTGACATCAGACGATTGAGCTTACGAGTGTGAAAATAGACTTACGACAGTGGCCGCAAGGGCGATCATACCCGGAGTCGTGTGCGTTATACCCCAGAGGGTGGCTCTTGGGGCACGCTTCCCCGTAGGGTCGCCGTCTAACGATGAGACGCCAAGTAGAATGGTCTTCAGGAACTATTAATACACAGTTAGCTATGCGTGGGCTACTCGAATAGGTCCTTGAACTCACCAGCGGAAGCTCCTCAACTGCAAACGGGCTCGTGCTGCTGCAATCCCTCGAAGGGAAGAGCACCGCCGCCAACGGAGGGTACTTGTCCTCCGAGTCTGGGTCCTGAGTATCCTTGAGGAGATCCTGGAGCTCTTTGATTTCGTCGCGCTTAACCTTAGACTTGCTGCGAAAATACGCCGTATCAATGTTTAAGATTTCGCCAATGACTCGACGTGCGGTGTAAATTGTGTTGGCACGCTCTTGCTTTACTTGTTGTTGGAACTGCGTGGAGTGGTTAGCAATAGAGGTGCGTAGTCAAGAACTTGAAGACATACTATTTTTATGAAAGACTTCCGCCGTCTTGCATCCGCAAGCTCCTCCTGGAGATGTGGGGGAAGAGACTCGTACAGCTCGGCAGCAATAGCGACCTTCTGTGTGAGTGCAGTGTTGTAGCGTCCGACGTTGAGAGGGTCCACGCCTTCAGGGCGGTCAATCTCGAAGATCGAGTTGTGGACCCACGGCTCATACGCAAATGAGAACCGCCCTCCAGCGAGCGCAATCTCCTTCTCGTCGCCAACCAACAGTGTGCGAACCTTCTTCACATCGCCAGACTTTGTGGACTTCAGTGAATTATATTTTGTACGTAGTCTCTTGAACTTTTGCTCCAGCTTCTGGTGCTTGAGCTGGGTATCCTTGAGGACCTGGAGGTGATGCGCCAACGTTAAATCGTCATTATGTGATGGGACATTAGGGATGTACCTCACACAGCTCGTCGAGAGTCAACTGTGTAGTTGATATGGGTGGGGCATCATTGACACGCGAACTGGCGACCGACGAGACTTCAGAGATATCGGAATCGTTTTCTGTTTCATCAGACGACATGGATGTAGTGAAAGTTGGCAGGTGATGAGTTGTAGAGTGTCGGTAAGGTGAAGTGAGCAAAGTGGGTCCTTATTATAACTGTTTTAATATGCTTGCCAATTAAAACGGTAACAACTACTCACCGTTGACAAATGCAAGCAGCCGCAGACAGCAGCAGTTGAAGTGTAATGATCCATGTTGTCAAAGGCACGGTAATACGTACAGAATTCGGCGGTGGGTGGTGGGCGCAACACGGCAAGGATTTCTGGGGTCATCCAGTCGTCCAGAGAATTAGCCAACGCAATCTCAATAAGCGAATGAGTGTACTTACACGACGATCAAATATAATGGTCCCTGGCCCATTGTTTCTCTCGCGTTTTTCTTGCGCTATCCGAACCCCTATGCCTCACACATCCTTTCGTGTGATGTGATCTCGCGTGAATTCACATCCTCTGGCTCTCTTCTTACCACTCGTCTTATCCTCAAGAAGGCGACGTTACCGATATGGGTGCCAAAGGGCACCTTCTCTCACTTGGAAAGCTGATTAGCGAAGAGAGTGAGGTAGAACCATACGGGAAAGTAGTACGCTGTCTCATGGAACCTTGAGTGCGTCAAGGCCATGCAGATACACGAGAACCAGACTTTCAGTCAACTGGGGGAAGGGAAGACTTTGCAGACCACAGAAGCTCGAATTGTTTCGGGGTTTGGATGGGGCCTCACGAAACAAATTGAGAACTATGGCCTCACGCGCTTCAGGAAGAATATCTAGCGGTCGCGTGAAGGTGTTGCTCTGATTCTCGACCTCATTCGTCAGCTTGTCAGTAGCCCATGACACTGTGTTCGTACCTTACTGTAACCCCACCAGCGCCAGTCGTCTCATGGCAAACCGCACGTCTGACCAATTTCTATCGGAGCCCCGCTCAGTCCCCGAAGTGGGTGATCCCTCACACCGGGACTAAATGGCTCATGACGGATTGAATCACTTTTCCCTATTGTGGATCCAGGAGAAGTTCGCCCGAACCGCCTCACAGGATATGTCCCCCCTCATTTGCCCATCATTGGTCACCTTGCATTGTATTAGTATCGTGAGTTACACGTACAAGTATTAAGCCGTTCGGCACTCTCGGAGGGACTTCGTCGGTAATTGACAAGCGAGTTCATGGGCGTCGACAACTGTAACTGCATTAAAAATGTGTCTGGATGGCTCAGCTGTTCACTTACGTTTTGGGATCCTCTTCCACAGCCAAGTTTATTACGTCTGAATCCTTAAACGATTGTGCGCTGTGTGCTGTTTCTCAGCGCTTACCTGTTATGCATGTTCGCAGACAATTTCTTCAGGTTTCCGACCCTCGCTTTGTCACGGATGTAAAAAGGACGATCATTGCACGTTATGGAAAAAAAAAAGAGTTAGATCACATAAAGATTTCGTTGCAACGGAGGAATAAGTCTCCAGTGTGGTCAACAACGTCCATGACATAGAAGTCCCCCGCTTTGTCAAAATCCTCAATCAGGGGGGCACCACGGATGATAGTTCGCGCAAAGATAAATTCAGTTTTGTTCAAGCGAGTGCGAACACGGTGGAGTCCTAATTCACGGTCCTTGATCCGCTGTGGCCTTATAGGCGCATCAAGTGGCTGTACCAGACAAATAGAGTACGCCTTGTCAGCAACGGAAACAGAGAATATAAGAAGAAGCCGAGCAAAAAATGGCCCGGGCACAGCATGCACGATGACACAGTCGCGTCGTTCATCACCATGAAAACCTGGGCTGCAGTACAGGAGGTCGATATACTGTTTCTGATCGACCTTGGACTCATAGACAACCTTGATGGATCGGTACTCGGTGATCTAAACGGCATCAGGGGAGGCGCTCTTAAAGAAGTACAGGTGTACCACTTACATGGTCACTGGGACTAAAGTTAATGGCCCACGGTAATTGGACACTGGCCGCCAGTTCAGCCGCCAGTTCGGCAGTCAACCAAGTGGAAAGTCGTCGGTGAAAAGTGGGCCCAAACGTAGAAAGTGTTGCCGGTGATTGTCGTGACCGCAGCGCAATGTGTCCATCGACGAACACCTTACTCCGTAGTACATCCGGGGTCCGGACCACGCCAGCACTAATAGGGGTCAACACTGGCAGCATTGCTTGGTCGTGTATCTGGGTGGTGCCTTCATCGTCAGTGGTTTCACTTGCAGTCTCGTCGATCTCATCGATCTCCGTGCGAATGAGGAGCGACACGAATTTAGCGTGCTCGATCTTCAAGATCTACAAGAAGTTATGTCAGTTGAAGTTCTACCCACAGAACATGCTACATACCTGTGGGGCGATGTCCTTGAAATTTGTTCGCCTTGCATATGCCTTCTTGATATGCCCATGGAGTTTCTCATTGGGCTTAGTATTGTAGTTGCGAGTAGCTCCCTTCAATTCAATGTCGTCAAAGCTGTGCACCAGCGCGTGCATCTTCGGGAAGTTCCAATCCTTCATAGTAGATTCTTCCTGCGTCTTTGACTCCTCCGCAATGTACTTCTGGGGAACTATTAGCGCACCACTCGGAGTAAAGGAGCAATACATACCTGCATAAGGTGTCCAAATTCCGCGAGTTCCTGTCGTCCGGCAGCAATTGTGAGCTGCGTATGTTCCTCAAATGAGAGGTATAGGTCAACAATGGTGAAGCTCCGCAGAGCACGAATCAATAACCACCCTCCCACATCGCTCTGCGGGATGATGTTGTGCACGGCGAATACAAGAATCTGAAACAGAACTTATTGGGAATGGAACTATAGAACAGGAATCGGCGTACCTTCGATAGATCCTCAAATTTCGTGCCATCGGTGAAGGAAACGTTCATAACCTCCTGGAAATGGTACAGACCACTCCAGCGAGGTACAGCGCGACACCTTCATAATTTGCATAACGTGTATGAGTAAACCATACCAGAGAACGAAAGTAAAGCTTACTGAGCATCTACCATGGCCTCCTCCCGACGACTATAACGACCTATCAGGTCTTTGAACGCCTCCCAGAGGTGGCGACCGAAGACGCCACCGTTGTTGGAATGGAGCCTATCGAAGGACAGTGCGCGATATGGATCCGTATGTGACAGGTTCCAGAATACATTCTATAGGTCGATGTGAGTTAATCAAAGGTATGAAACGCGAGATAGGAGTTGTACTTACATTGACATCGCGGAGGCCGTGCTTGGACAGTAGCGCTTCACGGTCCTTGACACGCCTAAAACCTCGGGCTTGCTGAATGAGCTCTTGTGCATAGGCGGTTGTCCTGAGGGGCCAGGTCTTCGTGAGGTCCACGAGTTCACCCTTTTTGACAAGACAGATTGGACAGGGGGACTTTGACTTTGTTCCGCAAATTAGAGACATTACACACCTATAAGTCGTTGTGTATCAGGACCCAGTGCATTGAGAAGGTAGGGTGTACTGTTCCTCATAATCCGCAGACAAAATGAGAATGATGGGGAAGAGCCATCGCCTCACACCATCGCCACACTCAATCCAACAGCCAGTCTTCGAGTGTGTGGTGATTGACTGGACGATCATGAAAAACGATTCGTGCCATACCGTCCGCTTGAAATTTACGAACGCGGGTTTCGTTCGTTCGTTCGGGTCCTCTTTGACCTGGAAAATATTCATCAGCGGTCGGAGAGGTGCAATTATGGACGTACAATCGGAAGCCATCCAACAACACGTCCGCTACCAAAGCCATTGCCATTTCGGATGGTTGTAGGAAGGTTGGCACAACGTGCAACAACCGGGTACCCTTGCGTTGTCCCAAAGCTAGAAAGTTTCGTTTTGTCGGCGTATAATATTAAGGCGAGAGGATTCCCGCCCTGTGGGATCTGTGACTGCAAAACAATGTGTTGAACGTCGAAAACCTCAGGTGCCACGGGTAAACAGATCCGTACCTGGACGTCCCAGAAAGCATCTCCTGACCAGGGCTCGTTGAATACGCGAACAGACGAGTCTCCAGCGCACCGGAAAATCCTCTCTGCGTCCCAGTGGAAGTGTGGTGCTAGTTGCGGAGACTGTATCATGTCTTTTGCCCAATCCCAGAGCGGGCGATGGTGTACATTGAACTCAAAATTCGTGCCTTTATGTGGTACAAACACTGTAGATACTTCAAACTAAAAGAGATGAACCCCCTCGCCGATACACCGTCGTTCCTGAACTCACTGGGGTCAACTTCAACGATGCGTGCTCCCAAGCGGTCTGAAATTCCGAAAGGCGCTCAACCGTCACCTCCCCCTTGCCGGTCTTACACAACCTGAAGAGCTCAAGGAGCTTTTCAGATAGATTGTTGCTCAGACCGCTCTCCAAAAGGATTTCGGAGAGCACGAAATCCTCGCGTGTCCTGAAGAAGGGCGTCCAAGGTTCAGGGTTTGATTGGCGAGCGGATTCAGAGGAACGGGGGTTATGGCTGGGGTCATCGACATAATGGGTCTTGGTAGGCCTGCGGCTGTTAGGGTGATATTCGGTTCGGATGCTCCTCCGAGTCGTGGTTCTGTTTGGCACTGTTGAATTATCCAGGGTATCGTAATCGGAAAGGTCTGGGGACAAGTTAGTGTGGGATTGACCGATTTCGTCGATAAATGATTTCATACCTTCGACGTCTGAGTCCGGTTCAACGTCAAGTTCGGGAGCCGCAAAACCTCCGTGGGCTGGCAATGTCCCGACAGCCGTTCTGAGTCTGCTTGTACCTCGAGGGGGAAAAGTGAACGGGAGATAGGAAGAGCGCAGAGTACCACACACCTGTAAGTTGAGCCTGTGCCTTGCCAATCATCTCTTTCTTATACTCCAATAGTTCCTCTTCTTCCCTTTTCTCCCTCTCGCACTTCCTGACATGCACAGCAAATGCCTGAGGACGAAAGGCGTTCATACAGATTGTACAAGCTTTTTTGCAGCTGCTGACGACCGCTTGGTGGGTCCTTTCGATGGGATTTTCGGCATTGATGCTGGATAAACGGATAAAGAAAGACGGGGTGTCGAAAAAAGTACAACAACAACGTTGGACTTAGAGCGCAAAATGAAGCAACGTGTGATAAGCAGATCAACGTGGGATGCGATGTGTAATTCAGGTCATAATTGAGTTACATAAACCAGATCTTGATGACGTCCATCATACAACAATTATAATCGGATCTTGCTGCCTGATGTCCCCTTATAATCTCAGGTAATTAATTATGAGTCGGCTAGCGTAGACGTAAGTAGTTGGGAATAATTATGAGCCAGTTGTGAGTAATCGGGGGTCGGCTGTAATTGGGTAATAATTACGGTTATAATCGAGACCGATTATAAACCTCTTCCCGATTTTGCGACATCAGTCTGAGTCTGCCAACCTCCTCACATTGCACCTTCGCCCTCCCTGCTAATCCTGCTAACTGCTACTCACCTGCTACCTATCGTAATGCCACTCTGCCACACCCCAATAATACTTGCCATTTTCTGCCAGCTGTCCACTACACGTGCCCTGCTATGGGCCTTCGCTATTTTTGCCATCTGCCAATGCTATTGCTGATTTATTAATCCCATTTGCCACTCACTGCTACCATGCACCTTGCGCGTCCGGCCTATTGGCCTTTCGCTGCCTTTATGCTATTTTCGCAAACTGCCATTTACCGCTTGTGATGCTAGCGACTATCCCGGGCCAGCGAAGCCATGGTCAGCCTTACCCCGTGCCTTACACCGCAAGCGACACCGGTGCTTGCCATGCTGCATGATGGTTGTCGGGTGATTGCGCTGTCCGACGCCAACCCTCTGCATGCACATGCGCACACCAATTTTGCCCACTGAACTTGCAGAAAAGCTGGCCAGATTTCGGAAAGATGGCAGCTTTAGAACGCGAGAAATGCCAATCACACCACGCCTCAAATACTGCCAGCCAAAGCTGATCCAGCGATTCGTTTGAGTCGTTTCCCCCTTTATTCTTGTCTGTCAGCCCCATGAGCAAAATGGTGGAACTTGCACAGACCAGCGGGGGAGCGGAAGGCAGCTGCCATCGCACTGCGAGTGATGCTAACGTTATGCGACTCCACCAGCTGGCACAGCAAAGACCTCACCACGGTCATCAGGCCTTCAGTGCTGGAACATGCACCATCTGTCTCGTAGACGGGCAATGCCTTGTGGGCACAAAATCGGGTGCAAAATGACCCTTTCCCCCCGCTGGGCATGACCTACGGGGGAAGAACTACAGTGTCATCATTCCTAAGTTTGGGGGTGCCGAGGCTTGCTCAACGCGTCATCGATTCCTAGTTTTTGGGTGTCGCGACCTCGCCTTGGAAACGAGAACCCCTCATACCCGATCGAGAAGCACTTCGTGCTTCAGCCCAGTCTCTGTGCAGTCTGCCAGCTTAGTTGCTTCCTTACCACTGCCTCACATGTGCCGGCCTCCTTCCCTCCCGGCACCATACTGAACCTAAACGGAAAGCAAGGCAGTGACTCACAAAGACCGGATAAGGATGATAGACGTGCTACCGACTCGATAATGATAATGCGTGCAACAACATGGCCAGATGCAATGTCGAGAAAGAAATAGTTCAAGTCGAAGGAAGAAAGGACTGTTGATGGTAAGTCACGACTCAGAGCTCATACTAGCTGTCTTAAGTAGAGGACTCATAACTTATGGCAGGACTCAGATACTCAGGCTGAAATAGGTTTCTTTGCACAATATGGGACTAATATGGGGTACTAGTACAACATGGTTACTCTAGCATCCAATGTATAAATTCCAGATCGTTCTGAACCCTATACAAGACACCCCTCGCGGCACGCCAGACCCACAGGATCCCATCCGGCAATGGCGGAGAATCCATCGGTGTTGCAACCCAGGCTCGAGCCAACTGTGATGTCACCGAGGGCCACGGGGCCACTGTCGTACGGCCAGGGTTGAGGAAGCTGGGGGAGCTGCCTTCTGACAGCCATCAAGCAGTAAGATTGCGAGTTGCGCGAGCCACGATCTGTGGTCAGTTGGATAGACGACCCGGATAAGGAGGAAAGATGCACAGGAGCCCCTTGTGCGGGATGTATGTGACTACCTCGACGCCATGGGGAAGATTCGGAATCCGATGGCCTATGCGGCGATGTCGGGGATGTCGCGGCCCGTAGCGCTGCACGAACCACCGAGTACGAATATGTCAGATCAAGTCACGGAGGCGAACGCACTCGTAGAGGCTTAAGGTTCCAGATGAAATGGGGCGCGGCTTGCGGCTGATAACTCGTACACTGAAAGTTGTTCGAAAAGCCGCTTCCGGAATGGCTCGCCTCGCCGCAATCTCTGGCTCGTAACATGTCGTCCCGCCAACAAAAGTAACCGGGGAGGCTGCAAAAGCCCGTATATGAGCCTCTAAGCCGAGAAAAAGTGGCACACTTGGTCACTTACAGATTGCGATGAACATAGGCATCAACCGGACGGACTCGGAGCCGTTGTTGGTCGCACAGTCCCCTTTTCCGATGCCGAAATTGCTGTTCCCGAAGACATTGACCCTACGCACGTCGAGCTTCGCCAACAGTCTTAGGATATACCTTGCATATCCTCTCCGAATACCCTAGTCACACGACGTGCTAATCGTCGGCAGGAAGCTCGGGTGGTTGAGGATGTGTACCAGGCGAGGAACCAGTCGTCCGTGCCCGGCGACTCGCAGCCGGTGCTGTACAAGATATGTGGGGTCGGATGCGGCCTCAGCATACTGGATACCGTCGGGCTCGGGGTCAAGAGTCGCATCCCCCGTCATTGACCCGTACGATGGTAAAGGTACTGTGGCGTCCGAACCGGCACCGTAGGAGCGACGCTTGAGCACGAACGGAGCAAGGTCCGTTGGGCTCTGGTACTGCCTTAGATACCCCAAGCACATTCTGGTGTTGCACAACCAGCGCAGGAAGCGGGTGTTATGAAGGCCAGTCGGCATCACCCGAGAGACTAGTGATTTGTAAGTGACAACGGGAGTGTATTCGGTCCGGTTGGAGTCGTTGGACAGCGAAAATAGGCCTTGAAGTTACCTCCTACTTTTATCACCACACTGCGCATCCCCGGAAACGTCTTGCAGCCGCTGCAGCCTGTCGGACTATTTGGGCAGGGACGTCGGGGTCACAGTCTGCACGTGCCAGTGGTGCGAGACCGTAGCCGCGTCCGACTGCGCTGGCAATGGTCTCATTCAAGTTCGTCTTGACTCTTGATGTCCCTGCAGTCGTTCCGAGTCTGCTTCGAACTTGCGTTTTAGTCACTCCGGCTGAGGTTCTGGTAATGGTGGCGCGCGAACTCCTAGGAATTCTTAATTTTTTGTCAGTGCCTAGTTGGGCAGCGCTGGCGTGCTCAGGCTTGTCGAGCAAGGTGTCAAATATGCGACACATCTGATGATCAACAGTATGGGCTACCTGGACTTCGGCGCCTCAGAGGGGAGTCTCACTTCCTTGTGTTTTCTTGGCGAATACAGTAGCTCGACCCAGAACACTTGAAGCGCTAACCAACTCCCGACACCGACAACTCCTGTGAGCACGTCATGTAGTAAAGATACGCGTATGTCATGGTAGACAGAACTCCAACACTCAGAGCCAACGAAGTCGCTTCGCTCGGGCCCGCATTGCAACTCAGGTGAAACACGACGTTGGCATTGTCATCCGTCCTACACCAGAGACGCGCAGTCTAAACATCGAAGTCTAGCAACACATGGTGGCATTTCAGAGAAGGACTTACGGGGCTCCTATTCTCCACAGAAAACTAATGTTTCAAGTCCAAGACGCAATCCCACGTAACCTCATCCACTGCACGTACCCTACAGCGGAAGAGTCAGCGAGAGCTCCGTAATAAAATCTATCCCATCAGTGCGGTAGGTGTCTTGCGTTATAGTTACGTTTTTGACTTGACTATCGAGAAGTGTCAGCAATTTCCGCGTTGAGGTGGTATACTGGGGCCATTGCGGGCTCGATCCGCCATTAGGATCCAGGTTCGTGGCAAAGTGGATAAGGTAGTCCGTCAGCTCTCCAGGACCGTAGATGTTCCGAACATCGGACCCATGGACCGAACCGAGTATAGGCAGCGACTTCAGGCGCTTGCTTACTGTGTGGAAGTCGATGTGTGAGTGGGGGAGACAATGACCTGCGCATATAAGTGGGGAATACGTAACGTACGAAACGACCAAGACTTCTGCTCTTGGGATAAATTATTCAGGAAAAAACGCCGTGGGGCCTGGAACGTAAAATCGCCCAAGATCGAGGCAATGCGTTTGAATTGTGGGGTAAAGGCATTTCGGGTACCCGTGTCGTATGGTGAACCCTGAGTGACGTCCCGGGGGTACAGCGTGAGAAGCTTGTCCACCTCGGCATCCGTTGCACCAAGTAGGAGGAATTCTGATAAGTAAGTGCGTAGCTGCGCATCGGTCCTGCACGAAATATGTAGTCACTCAGGGCTGCAACATCCGACAAAAAAAAATAGGAACACACGTGACGTTTAGCTGAGAAAGGGAAAACGAAGTCCCTTCGTCATCACACTCGCCTGCGACGAACGGGATACGCGCAACTTTCCCTTGTTGAATGAGTTTCTGGGGTTCGTCCACCAGAAATAGGCCATCTACGCGGGGCAGCCAAGCGAGCGCGAGAGACTGTGGGATGGTCTGTTGGCCGCCACGAATTCGAACAAGTAGTGAGGAAGTAGACCACGCACCTGATATGCGAAGATTGACGGAGTACTATCCACAGCGGCCTTCAGCTTCTTGTATGGTGTTGCCCGCAGACACGCTAGGGTGTTAGAGGAGCACGAGCAACCAGTGCGTTCAACGAGGTCGTCATAGTATTGTTGGCCCTACAAGATCGCTCAGAAATTGAGCGAATTCGAAATATATGCCCCTACATAAGTGATATCACCAATCGGCGTGGGCGACCCAGACTGCATGAATGCAGCACGGAACAGGCCTTCGGTGTTCCCACCGTTTGCCAGCATTTGGAGTGATACCGAGATTGACCCAGCACTTTGACCCCAGCTTCAGAATGTCAGTAGACTCCGTAGTATTAAGTAGCCACTTCACTTACATCGTGACTTTCGACGAATCGCCACCGAATTCGTGAATATACTTTTGTATCCAACGAAGTGCCATACGCTCTGTGAAGCCTGTTGTTACGAAGTTGATTATGTCGACCGCCTGAATGCTCACGATCATGCAACCCGAGATTGCCTACGCCGGCGTCTTTGACTTCTTGACTGGCCAGGAACCCGAAAGCTAGCGAGGCGTCAATTTTTCTTGAGAACAAATACAGAGGTGCGGACGAACCTGACAGGCTGAGAGAAGGACGGGTGTCCCACAAAGTCACGAACAATGATTCAAGTTGTGCTCACCGATAGTTTATACTGACGTAAACCACCGGCTCCTTGAGCGCCATTGAGCGATTCACTATGACACCACCATCGTAGCTATGCATTTCTTTATAACCCCCGGACACAAGTGTTGGAAGTAAATTTGAGCGTACAGAGCTGACGACCCGACTTCGAAACCGCCTGTGGGCCAAAAACTTAGGTTAGTGCGAGCAACAGGTCAAAGGCATTCTGTGCGTCTCACCCCCATATATCCACTTTTACCAAATATTTATTACGATTAGCGCAAGTGACAGCTTGAGTATAGCACGAAGTGCACACCACTACAACCGGGAGCCTTGAACCATTTCTGGCGTGGGAGGGGGCAAAGACGTTGAGCGTCAAACCTATTTTAGTCATCATCAGAATGACTCTCCCTGTGGTAAGGAGCCTCCATAGTGGCCTCCTCACAATCTTCGCCGTCTAGGATCGTAGTTCCGGAGTCGCTCGTGAGGTAGTCGACCGTCTCTTGAGGTAACCCGTTCGGAATCGCCAGTGTAGTTGCTTGTTGGGGGCACGAAAGACCGAACACAGTTGCATTGTGTGTAGCAGAGAAGGGACCGAGCGCCTGGGGCAGACGGAAGCGCAAATCGCCAACACTTTCCGATTCGGCGGGTCAGCCAAAGATATTAGAGAGCTGAACTGACGTCAACTACTGACGGCGGTTTTGCGAAGGGGATACCGAGGAACTTGTTTACGCCGCCGGCCGCTGTTCCTATGAACTTGCCTATATCAAGCGTGACGATGGGTGGAGTGGCATATGTTGTGGGAGAGGCCGAGACGGTGGTAGTCGCGGCGCAGATAGCAATGAGCAATGCCCGAAAAAAGACCATGAGCGTCATCAATGACGATTGGCGAGTTAAAAGGGGGACCTCTGGGCAGCAGCATGAGAAAGCAAATAGGATTTAAGTAGGTGTACTGTCAGCCTTGTGTCCGAGTCCGGGATAGCCGGGGGGGTAATTGAGAATCGCGCCCGCAGGATCAGTTTGATGGGCGGTACATCCGGAGAGAAGTTAGGAAGGCGGCTTTTGGGTAGTTTTAGTGTATAAACTGGAATGGAACCAAAGAAGACGCATAACAAGGTTTCCAGCCAATTCGCATTTGACCTTATATGCACGAGATGCGGCTCTTTGATTGGAGCGAGTTGACGCCCACTTTCTCTCTATAGTATTTCTACGCGAGGAATATGAACAGGTATGACATACTGTGCTATGCTAGTCTTGATGCTAGTATTGTTTTTTTTACTCTACGTGCACGCTCGTTTCGTGTACGTGTACGTGTACGTCACGTAATTATGACGACTTCTCACGATCTTCGCACAGGCCTATGTCCTTGCTTATGCCCCTCTCTCTTGACCCTGAAACCCTTCTCTTCTGCTTTTGAGATTCTCCGAAGCATCCCGTTCACGTTACAGCAGGATTAAGGCTACTTTATATCGAGACATCTCTCTCTCTCAGTTGTTCTTTTTCTTGCGCACTTTCCCCCCCTCTGGTTCTGCCCAGTGAAAGTTGATATAGCGCACTGAGTTATTATACGCGCAGGGAACGTGATGTAGCGATAAGGTGATTAAAGAAGTGGTGCAAGGAACGACAGTGCACGCCAGTTGAGCTGGCTACACTAACACCACTGAGAAATACCAAGGAAGCTTCGTCGTCATGTTCACGCCTCACCCTCGAACGGAGACCTCTGGTTTTCTTATCAAGTCTGCTAGACCTAGATATGGCGGCGCAATCGCCTGAGGAGAATCTCTGCCTTCTTCCCGTTCACCTGCTAAGGCCCTACTAGCCAAAATGGCGATCAAGCAGCTCTTGGAGGACGACAAGCCACCTTTGGGAGCATCGTACCGATGGTGTAACGAGGACTGGTGCCATTGAAAACGCGTGAATAGAATTCTGGCCGACCCTCTGTTCAGAGCCTGAGGACACTTGCACATGGCGTGATCCCGCACCCTCTGCAATCACTTGCTTGCGCCTTTGGTACAACCGTGCATCAGACGTTCGGGGATGATCACACACAGGAATACTCTTCCGCCCATTCTTGGAAGTGGAGTTTCTTGCATATATGTACCTGGGTCACGACTGGGAGCTCGCCTAGGAACTTAAAGTGGATTCGTAGTAAGTGAGCCATTACCCTGCTGCCGGCGGGGAGCTGCCTTGTGTCATCCTAAAAAGAAGCGGGAGTATCATACCCTCACCAAGAGTCGCGAGCTGTCTTTCTCCTCGAATTCCTGGAAAGGCTCTTGGTGCACGTCCCCACGGCGGCCCGGGGCACGCGGTCTCGCCCGATGGTGATCCATACCTTTTGGTTTTTGGACTTTGAGTAGCAACTCGCTGCCCTTGCAGCACGTACGTTAAATTCGTGGAAGAGAGCTCTCCCTCCCACCGAAGTACATAGACACGATAGCGTAAACCACGTACGGATAGTGAGTGCATCGCTGCCTGGTCTCGTTCAATATGGTTCAATACGGTCAATCACCTAGAGACATAACATGTCAGCACATGAAGCAAATACAATAACGTGCGGCGCACCGAGCCTCGGAGCATTTACCATTTGTCCTTGGTTTCACAAACATAGCCAGAGCCAGAGGCAACACCGCAGACAGTCAAGGACGCTCAGGCTGCTCTCTTCGAGCGTACAACGAAGGGTCGTTTCTTTACAGCGATAGTAACCCTTGAATACGCCCGCCGACTCTTCCAGCGTCTCACGGTCTCCATTCGCCCTCTTCGCGTTGAAGAACTCGCAAAGGTTCTTGCCGTTCAACTCGAAGCAGGATGCGATTCAGAATATGACGCAGATTGGCGTCCCGAAGATGCACAGCAAGCTGTGCTGTCTGCCTGTTCGAGCTTAATCACCGTCGTCAATGTTAATAGTTCTTCGGTTGTTCAATTTGCGCATTTCTCTGTGACGGAGTTCTTACTATCCGACTCGGATCGCCTCCACCTTTCTGCTGCGGGAGAGAATCTTTCTCGCTATCATGTCTTCTTTCGTCCGGCGCACACCGTTCTCGGGCAAGCTTACCTCGTCGCCTCACTCAGTCGGTACGAGAGCGTCGACTAAGGGCGCAGTAGAAAATCGTCGATTTGTTGTCTACTATGCAGCTCGGCACTGGGTCGACATCTGTAAAAGTGGAGGGTGTCAAAAGCTGTCGAGGACTGGTCTGGACCAGTCCCTGACAGCTTTGACAGGTACCAGTTTTGCAGATGGAGCATGGCAAATTCGAGGACGTATCGTCAAGTATCTAAGAGCTCGTGGAGCGTCTCCTTGACCAAGACAAGCCATAGCCTAGTACATTGCGGCATGGGTCTGGATTCACGACTTTCGCCGATCTTGGCAAGAACCCATGACAATGCGCCCGACACAACCAAAGGATTCACCATTATACTACGCCGCACTCTGTGGTCTCCCCAGTGTCGTAGACTACCGTGCCGTTACCCGCCGCGGAGATGTCAATGCCAATGGTGGGAACTACGGGACTCCATTGAATGCTGCGTCCGCCAAGGAAGATGTTGACATTTGTCTGGCACCACGTCGTCATGGCGCGAATGTAAATTCCCCGAACAGTGATGGCCTCAGTCCATTGCATTGGGCATCACAAGGCGGTCGTCGTCGTGACATAGTGCAGGCTGGGAAAGGCCGCACTGCGCTACACAACGCATCAGAATTCGGACACCTCGGACATCGCTCGGCTGTTACTCGGTCATGGTGCCGATGTCGATGCAATGGATCGGGGCCACTGGACTCCCTTGTTCTACGCATCGATTAGGAGGTACCACGAGATCGTCCAGTTGCTAATCGAACGGGGTGCAAATGTTAACGCGCTTGGTGAGTTCGGAATGACATCGTCCTGAGCAGCTAAGTGGGGTAGGAACCATGGCGTCATACAATTATTGTCGAGGCATGGTGCGCGTCATTGAACAAATGACTCGCGGAAAAGTGAAAGGGAAACGGAAGTTGTGTGTATATGTAGCAACGTAGATGCGCGATTGGGTGCCAGTGGATGCCCAATTGCCGTGTGACAACGATGATAATTGTCACTCATTGCGTGTTGGGTGTGCTTGATTGTAGGCCGCTGTCCGGAGAGGAAGCGAGTTGGATCCAAAAAAAAAGAGAGGAAGCGAGCTGAGACGGTGTTGAACGTGCAGCGGCGGCATACGAATTGAATGATACCGTGCCAGCGAGCAGATCGATCACGGACTGGTTGTAACGGGCAGTAACCACGGTAAATAACAAAGTCGAGCTCAGTTGCTCGGTCTCGACGTTTTTACCACAGCAGTTTTCGTTCCTGAAATAGCTTGCAGCCCACAGCCGCCGCGGCGAGAACCTGATCTAAGACGTAACCTTCTTCTCGACGACCGCGGCCAGGATTCGGCGCACGCGCTTCTATCAGCCGCGGCACTGGCATGGCGAGGTTCGGTCAGGTACAAGTTCAAATCGAACACAACGACGAGGGAGGAAGTCGCGATGAGGCCCGAATCGTGGTCCTCAAGTGGCAGGTCCGTGACAGAAAGTAATCAACTACCTTTTCTTCAAACGGGTGACGAAGAGTGCTAATAGAGGCTCTAAACTAAAGTGTTATGAAGTAAAGCAAGTTTGCACGACCGACAGACTCGGACCGTCGACAACATTGATCGAGTCAAGAGTCGATTAGAGAGGAGACTGGGCACTCAATTTGAAATCTCGGCTGCTCGCGCCGACATTGATAGTGTACGACCCTGCTGCGCGCATCCATGACTGGCTGGGGACGTCCCAGATGGACAGATCGTAGCGTGAGAGCGAGATCGTAACGGTCTGCGTTTGACCGGGCTGCAAAGCGACATCCGTGAATCCGCGAAGGACTGACGGGGGCTCTCCAGAATTAGCAGGGAATTGCACGTAGACCTGCGGGATCTCAGTCCCCGCGACACCGCCCGTGTTCTTCACATTGAAGGTCACGTTGAGCAGGGGACGGTGTAGCCAAAGCGCCGTGGAGCTGCCGACGGCCTGCGGGTATGGTTTGCTCGCTGCCCAATTCGCTTCTTGCGATCCGTCCTGGTCTGGTTGACCCGTGACCGCGATGAGCGACAGGTCGGAATAGGCCCACGTCGTGTAGCTCAGCCCGTAGCCAAACTCGTAGCGCGGCAAGATTTTCGCCGCATCGAAGTGGCGATAATCAATAAAGAGGCTTATGGGAAAGGCAGGAGAATGCGTCAGGGTGGCGCCCTACGGTTGGTGGGAGAAGATACAACGCACCCTTCAGAGTAGGTGATCTTTGTACCTGTTGCAAGTTGTGCAGGGTAGTCACTTGGCGATTCGGCGATGGTGTAGGGTAGACGCCCGCTAGGGTTCACATCACCGTACAGTACATCTACGAGTGCATTTCCAATCTCGGTGCCCCCTAGCCCAGCCCAGATAATTGCCTTCACATTCGAGTTGTCGACCCAAGCTTCGAGGCCGATTGGGCCGACCGAGTTCACGACCACGATCGTGTTACTGTTTTTCGCTGCGATCGCCTGTATTAGTGCGTCACCATTGTTCCACGCGGTCAAGTTTTTCCTGTATGATGGGCGACGACGAGTTGAGTTTTCTGAGGCCTAAGGGAGAACGGGCTACGTGCCTGTCACCGGCGTTACCATCCACGGTAATGGTCCCTTCGCCAGAGTCGGCTTGCAAGAAGACGATCGCAACGTCTTGATAATCGGCAGCGTTGGCTGCGCCAACAGTGTCAAAGTCATCGAAAAACCAAGAGAATGCAGTGTGATCGTTGCGTGCGCGAGCCTGGAGTGCTTCGTATGGCTATACGACGATTCGCGATCAGTGTGATCTATCGCGCGAGAAAGTAGGCAGCCACGAAATATGCACCGAGATTAGGTACGTAAGCTGTGCAGTTCTGCACGGTTATGTGAGTCACAGTATCAGCTATCCCCAGCTTCACCCACTTACCCAGATCCCCATCCCATAGCTAGAACCCCGTCGACGCCGCCCTGGTCCGTGAACCCGTTTGGTCCTGCAATATGGGCTGGGGCTGCACCAGAACCGATCAGTACGATCCTGCGTGGTTTCTTGAGCGGGAGAGTGTAGTCATCATTCTTCAGTAGTATCATGCTGGCTGCGTCTATCTGCCGCACGAGGGTTGCGTGATCTGCCTGCACATTGACGTGCTGGTTCGTCGCCCCGTCAAGTGGTTCGTTTGCGTTAAAGTTTGGCTGAGTGAAGTTGGTCTGGCCGAGGAAGAACCACGAGGCGAGAATTCGCGTCGCCATGTCATCCACACGCGCCTCAGGAATGGTACCATTTTTAACCGCCGCAACAAGGTTCTCACCAAAGTATGTTGTACCCGAGGCCTGGGTAATGTCACCGGGCATCGTCATGTCCAACCCGTAGAGCGCGCTGGTGATCGAGTGCGTGGCGTACCAATCCGACATGACGAAACCTTTAAAGCCGAACTCGCCCTTCAGGAGGTTGTTGAGTGTGCTGTTGTTTTCACAGGCGTATACCCCGTTGACGAGATTGTCGGAACACATGACAGAGGCCACGCCGGCCATGACGCTGCGAAGGAACGGCGCCGCGTAAATTTCGTGTTGTGTACGGTCGTCGACATTTGAGCTGTAGGAATCGCGATTGGTTTCCTGCTCGCTGTGCCACGCTTCTGTCGGTAACACCAAAAATTGACTTTCACAACGGGAACTTACTAATTAATGAAGTGACCTGCGACCGCTTGCACACCGGAGGACTGCAGACCAAGGATCGTCTCGTATGCACTGACGCTTGCTAAAAATGGGTCAGCGCCGAAGCCTTCCCAGTTGCGGCCTCCCTGGGCAACACGGCCCAAGTTCATCATCGGGCTCAGGGCGATGTTAACGCCCTTTCCAGCGTGTTCTTTGCCCATCGCAGCGCCACGCGCACGGAGTAGCCCGCGTTTCCACCTGTAGTGTCAGAATCAGCTCGAGAGATCACAGTGCATAATTAGTGCCAGGGCTCACGTGGCTGCGGCATTGATAGGAGCGGAAAAAGCAGTCACGAAATCCGCATTGCGCACTCCTAGCGAGGAACCTTCAATGCATAGACCAGGAAAACTGTCTACAGAACGAATATTCCCATTGCAACGGCCGCCATGATAGCCTAAACCAGTGGCGATGCTGACTTTTTGCTCTAGTGTAAATCCGACAACCTCGAAACATGCATTAGTGCCGGATAGGAAAGATAAACGTCACGTAGATCCAATGCGCCGTGCTCAAGAATTTGATGAGGTGAACAAGACACGTCAAGAATTCTCAGCACGCGACCGCTGCGCATACGCCGAAGAGACGTTGCGCATTCGTCAGGGTCGTGCGGCTCAACGTCCCGAGAAAAGGCCTTACAAGAAATTACATGGCTTACCTTGGCTGCCGCTAGTATGTGCGCGTCCCTCCAAGCTGGCGCGAAATCGGGGACAATTGCGGGTTGATCAACAGATGGAATATAGTCAGGTGTGGCCACAGGGTACACGCCCGGGATCGGAGGCTCCAAAGATGCTGTTGTTGTTGCTGTTGCTGAGGTCTCAGAGGTTGTTTTGGAGGTTCCAGGCGTCGTTGGTAGGGTACCGGTTAGTGTCCCAGGAGTTGTTGGTGTCGTTGTCGTTGTCCCGGATGTCGTTGTCGTTGTCCCGGATGTCTTTGTCGTTGTCCCGGATGTCTCTGTCGTTGTCCCAGATGTCTTCGTTGGTTTCCCGGGCGTCGTTGCTGGTGTCCCAGTTGTCTTGTGTGTCCCCGGAGTTGTCCGTTTTCCAGGAGTTGATGTCGTGTGGCTCTTGGAAGGTGTTGTGCCTGGGAATGTATTCTGAGTCGTCTCCGCCGAAGTATACCCTGCAGCCAGGAGAACTATAAAGACGGACGGCCACAAGGATAGGCGCATGGATTCGTCGTACTATAGGGGCACCAGCCAAGGATAAGTTGGGGAGTATGCCTTGAGCTGCAGTAAAGGAGAAACGCAGCTTATAATTACGCGGAGAGCCGTGTCATCGTCCGGTAGCTAGGTGAAGAAATAGAATGCCATATCGTAGAATGCCATAAGGCAAGTGCCACGGAAATGCGGAACAAGCCAAACGAACTTGAATTGCTTCCCTAAACGCTTTGAGCCTTTCAGCGGACCAGAAGTGGCCAACGCCACATGTCGCTATCATGTCGCTATATCTGAGTCTCCCCATCTCTATCCCGCCCCGCGGCGATGGAAGATCTGCCAAGATTATCAAATCGTGGAAGCCGGCGAAAGCCCATGGACGTCACTGTAAATCAACCCGAAAGGAGAGCCGGCCGTGACTCTACAAACATCTTCCGGGTCAAGTTCCGCAAGATTCTTGCTGTCTTGCAGCAAGCCCGAGCCTGATCCTGGCCACGCCGTACACAGTACAGAATTATAGGAGTGATGACCCGAATTGACCTCGACGTTACGACCCCAGCTCCGAGTGCGACATCGCGCAACACTATGCCCAGGACAAGGGGGATGCTCCCTTGCGCCTCGGCAGGCCGTTCGCTCTGCAGAACAGGCGTGGGCAAATGGGCTGCATCTCAAAATCAGTCTGTAGTTTGTCACAGGCTGGCGTCTCGGCAGGTCCACGAACAAAACCCATCCCTCCGTTCTGAGAACGGCCTTGCACTGGCAAACCAACATGAGGAAATCTCCCCCACTGTCTGCAACCACTGCCTTTCTCTCCCTCCCAACCCAACAAACTTCGCAGTTAATCCCTCAGCCGCGCGCCGCGGCCCTTCCCGGGCCATATATTCTCCGAAGTGAGACCCAAACTCTGGCCGACTACACCCCAGAGATAATTACCAGCCCCGTCTCGGTCAAATTTCCGGGAAAACTCTCGAAAAAGAACCATCCGGGGGCCGCGATGCGAGCCCTATATCCTTGATGTGGAACCGATGTTTCTGCATGACGTCAAGGCTGCGCATGCCTACACTGCTTCTTTAACTCACACTTTGACGTGCCAGTAGAAATATCATCAAAGCGTGGAAATTGTTATAAATAAGGTATTTATTATACCGCTGAATCTCGACACTGAACTGCTCGGCTGGTGTTCCTCCTCCCCCCCGGTTTTAGAGTGCACCTGCGCTTTAACTGTGTCACCTCTTGCCTTTCCGTTAACTATGCTTCTCCCCTCCGTCACTCAAAACGAGTGAGTGAAGTAACTTCGCAGCCAGTATGTTAGCGCGCTCGTGGCAATCAGTTTTCGTGATCTAGTACACAGTCGGGCCGAGTCGGCAAACGAGCCTAGTTCTTCTCAATCCGGAAGAGTTCTTCTTCGAGTTCTCGTGCACGAAACGTACCAGTTACGCCTTCAAGTGTAGGGCCGTGGTGCTGTATGGGGCCCGAGCTACATGTCTCTATTAAAATACCTATTATCTGCGACGGCGGATATAACGCGAACAGAGGTTTCACCTTGTGCTTGGCAAGGTCCTCTGTCGTACCTACCCTCTCTACACCTCGCTACACATTCGTCTTAGTTTGGAACGTTTCTCGCATGTATTTCACCTGACGCTCTTGACTTGTTAATGCATCCGAGTCATCTGATTTCCGCCCTCTCGTCTCCTGTGTGATGTGTGACTCGGTTCGATATTAGGCCCTACCGCGGGCACTTGAACCCGTCGCTGTCTCGGTATTGCCACCACCGACGGCATCGTCTCTCATTTCGTATCGTCTTCTCCACTCTCGCTCTCGCTCCCATTCTCCCACAGAACATTCTCATCAAGCAAGATTTGAGGCGACGAAGTCGACCCCCTAGTGGAATGACGCTCCACAATTTGAAAACATTACCCTCGTGACGCCGCGTGAGAACCCATCGGTGCGATCTTTCGGTGCAAGAAACTTGAAGTATATCCTAGCGACCAAGACTACAGACGAAAGGGAAAATATTTTGTTTGGCTAGTAGTATTCGGAAAAATGGCATCACGTGTGGCCTGATCTTCACCGCTCAACTACGTTTCTATCCACTCCCGCCGCGGTCTGAGCCAAGATCGCATCCTGGATACCACCGGCAGCTTCAATAACTCGCGCGATTGTGCTTCTACTCCATTCTGACAACGCCGCCCTCAAGTTCAGTTCCGACGCCGCTGAGATGTCCCACCAGGTGTACCACAGAAGTTCTCCGTCCTAGCGCGGGTTTCAGAGTCTCCATTTTTAGAACTCCGTGGACCACTAGCCTTTTCAACTGCACAAATCCATCGTACCACGAACTACCGGCTCCGTGATCTGTAATCATCATGTATCCCCACCTGCCCTTAGTCCTCTCCGCGTTCGTTGCTGGGACCCTCGCCCAGCCCCTCACAACACGTGGCATGCCGTTCCAGCCACGAACTGGGAGTGATGCTGCCCCATTGGATACGGCGCGTGTCTATGCAAGAGAAGGTAGCACGGCTTGTCACGCCTTGCCCGGGCGTACTCGGGCTCCTCCAAGTAGACTCCTGGCTTGGACACTACGTACGACCTTCAGTCCTCTTGCATCTCAGCGACACATGGAAACGACTGGCCAAGGCAATCACCGGCGTGCTCATGTCCCAAGCCAACGTTCTCCTCGGCGCGTCGTATCGGCTGTACCGGCATACCGGAATGGACGATACCGTTCGTCAAACCGTCGCGGTGACGACGCGCTTGGGCTTTCCGCGCACACCGTGGCGGGGCTGCAACAACGCTAGCGAAGGTGGCATCAAGGGACCTCGTCACGGTGCTATCAAGCTGCAACGGATTAGATTACGCTGTCGTGCCCGCGCTGACTGTCAAAAATGGCGGGCTTTGTTTCCTCGGCGTTGGACCAGAAGGTACTTGGGTGAGCTAACGACTTTCATGAACGGATATTGCACCGACGCAGACACAACCTTCAGTAACGATCCGAGCGACCCCGGCACCGAGGCGAACCCCAATATTCAGTACGCTGGGCCGTGGCGTTCCCAACCCCGCATATCTACTACAGCACCGACGGTTCCTCTGCAATTGCTAGAATGGGGTCCCATGCGTCCTGCCAACGACTTTTGTTGTCCCGTCATTTGCGACGTTGGAGGACCCTGAGCTCCCTAGGCTACGCTGTGGGTCTCAGGACGCCAGACTGACAAACCTGAGGAAACACTTGACGGTGAGTCGCGTAAGACCCATTACGAATGCAGATATACGACCTTATACAAACTTTTAGGATTGAAGGAGGTAACCGCATTCATTCTTGAAAAAGGCAACTTGTGTGATCCGGCGTGAAACTATTTTGGATGTTCTGTGACAATACTCTACATTAAGAAAACGATGGTGGTAACCTGACACATGGGATATCAAGGGCCATAGTTATCATAACGAGAGTATAAGAGGCCTTTATGAGCCGCTAATCGTGATCCGAAACACCCAGGGCCAAGCCCAATGCACGATGGGGAGGAACCTTGGCAAGGACATTACAGCCGCGTCACCAGAGTAAGTTTTTCGAAGGTCACCGGCCACCCATGATACTTCTGCGCGTTCACTGCTAGAAGCAGAGTGGCAGGGTGGGTTACTCCTATGATACAGTAGATGGAAGAGAATCAACTTGAACTTGAAGACCTAGCACCGGCATGGGCCGAGGTTTGGCCAGGGTGGAATTCATCACGTGGCAAGAGCGCGGCTCGGGGCTGGATTACCTTGTGGATCCCCATCTCTACAAGCCCAATGCGGGGGAAAGCCGTGGATAGTGACGATGAGAAAGAAAGAGCATTCTTTATTTCCTGAGGCATAGCAACAAGATAGATACAACATTACCCAAAACGAGTGACTCCAAAGCAAAACAACTTGAAGAAATAAAAGACTTAGCCAGTACTACCGACCAACCACATCCACCTCTGAGTCTCACAAAATATCATGAGGACGATTAGAGGGGAATCTTTTTCTTCAGCCTGAAATCCCTGGCTGCTCGCGCCAACCGAGAGCGAATACGTCCCCGAGGGGCGTATCCACGACTGGCTGACGACGTCCCAAATTGACAGGTCGTAACGCGAGAGCGTGATCGTGACACTCTGCGCCTGGCCGGGCTGCAGATCAACGTCCGTGAACCCGCGAAGTACGGACGGGGGCTCGCCCGCCCGCGCAGGGAAGTGTAGGTAGACCTGCGGGATTTCCGTCCCCGCGACCGCGCCCGTGTTCTTTACCGTAAAGGACACGCTGAATGCCGGACGGTGCAGCCAGAGCGCCGTGGAGGAACCGACAACCTGTGGGCTGGCCTTGCCCGCCGCCCAGTTCGCCTCTAGCGCTCCGTCCTGGTCTTGTCCACTGACGACCGGGCTGATCGACAGACTGGAGTATTCGAACGTCGTGTAGCTCAGCCCGAAGCCGAACTCGTAGCGCGGCGCAATGTTCGCAGCATCGAAGTGGCGATAATCGATAAACAGGCTGGTTGCAATGAATTACGTCAGGGAGGCGCACTACAACTGGTAGGAGAGACGACGCACCCCTCAGAATAGGTGATATTCACAATCTCGTCGTCGGTGCCTCCCGTTACGAGCTGCGCAGAATAGTCGCTTGGCGACCTGGCAATGGTGTATGGAAGACGCCCGCTAGGGTTCACGGCACCGTATAGTACATCCACAAGTGCATTTCCCGTCTCGGTACCCCCAAGGCCAGCCCAGACGACTGCCGTCACGTTCGGGTGGTCGATCCAGGGCTCGAGGATGAGCGGGCCGACCGAGTTGACGACCACGATCGTGTTGTTATTCTGCGCCGCGACCGCCTTGACTAGCGCGTCGCCATTATGCCAAGCCGTTAAGTTGTTCCTGTGGGATGGCATGTTGAGCTTTTCTAAAGTGATACGAGGGGAAAGCGGACACGTGCCTATCACCCTCGTTGCCATCCACGGTGATGTAGGCCTCACCAGAGTTGGACTGTAAGAAGACGATTGCGGCATCCTGCTTTATGACAGCGGTACCTGCACCGACGAGGTCGAAGTCATCGAAAATCCAAGAGAAGGAAGTGTGGTCCTTGCGCGCACGAGCCTGTAGTGCTTCGTACGGCTATTCAACCATTCGCGATCAGTGCGATCTATCATGTGAAATAGCAGCCGTGAGACACGCACTGAGATTAGGTACGTATACGACGCAGAACTGCGTGTATTGTGAGTTACGGTATTCGCTGGCCCTACCTGAACCCACTTACCCAGATCCCCATCCCATCGCCAAGATCCCATCAACGCCGCCTTGATCGAAAAATTTGTTTGGCCCTGCAACGCGCGCCGGGCCTGCATCAGAACCAACCAGCACCAGCTTGCGTGGTTTCTTCAACGGAAGCGCGCCGTTCACGTTCTTCAGCAGTACCGTGCTAGCCGCACTGACCTCGCGCACAACCTTGTCGTGGTCGTCCTGCTACATCGATATGCTCATTCGTCGCCTCGTCGAGTGGCTGGAACGCATTGAAGTTCGTATGTGGGTAGCTGGGCGAATCCTGGCCGAGGAGATACCATCCGGCGAGAATTCGAGTCGCCATGTCGTCCACACGTGCCTCAGGAATGGTGCCATTTTGCACATACGCAGTAAGGTTCGCGCCGAAATATGATGTGCCCGAAAAAACGGTGATATCACCAGGCATCGTCATGTCCAGCCCGTTGATCGCGCTAATAGTCGAGTGCTGGGCACTCCAGTCTGACATGACGAAGCCCTGGAAGCCGAACTCGCTTTTCAGGATGCCATTCAATGTGCTGTTGTCGTCGCAAGCATATACCCCATTGACAAGGTTGTATGAACACATCACCGAAGCGACGCCAGCCATCACGCTGCGAAGAAACGGCGCTGCGTAAATTTCGTGTTGCGTACGATCGTCAACATTTGAGCTGGACTGAGTACGATTGTGCTCCTGCTCGCTGTGCCGCAATTGAGTCACGGTCGTCCATAGCCTGGTCCTCATGACGGATACTCACTTATTGATGTAATGCTTTGCACATGCTTGCACACCGGCGGACTGCATACCAAGGATCGTCTCGTATGCACCAACACCCGCCAAAAAAGGGTCGGCGCCGAAACCTTCCCAGTTCCGACCTCCCTGGGCAATACGGCCCAAGTTCATCATCGGGCCTAGTGCGATGTTAACGCCCTTTCCGACGTGTTCTTTTCCCATCGCAACACCACGCGCACGGATTAGTGAACGTTTCCATCTGTATTCGTCCAAAATTCAGTTTAGAAGACCCTAGGTATCATCAAGACTTACGTGGTCGCAGCATTGATCGCAGCAGGGAAAGCAGTCGTAAAATCCGCAAATCGTATCCCGAGTGGAGAATCTTCGAGGCACAGGCCAGGAAAATCGCCCACAGGGGGTGTGTTCCCAATGCAGCGGCCGCCTTCCCAGCCCACACCAGTGGTGAGATTGACTTTTTGCTCGAGTGTAAAAGTGGCGACCTTACAACCACGTTATTACCAGACTTGTATGAAATAGATTGACAAGTGAGTGTGACGCGTCGCTCCACAACAAGTAGACACATGCGGCCAAAGCATCGCACGCTCGTTGGATGATCGTGCGGCAACATATCCCACGCAAAACCATTTAAGAAGTAAGATCACTTACCTTAGATTTCGCCCTTTCGTATGCGTTAGCCCACACTGACGAAAAATCGGGGACGAGCGCGGGGTTATCAACAGGTGGGGGAGTATTGAGTGAAGTCAATGGGTATACGCCAGGGATTGGAGGCTCTGAGGATGGCGATGGGAACGGCACGAAGGGACACGACCTGACGGGGATACCAGATGCCGATACCAGCGACTGAGTAAGCTGCGACGAGTATGAAGGGGAAGGGGAGGGGGAGGGTGCGGTCAAGGAGTGTCCCCAACCCAGAAGAGCGAGGAACTTGAAGACGAATTGCTGCATGGATTCGTAGTATAGATGCACCACTGGCAGCCAGGGAAAATTTGGGGAGGGCCGTGGATCTTGGCCAAACGCGAACAGGGGGTTTATATTGTCTCGCGAATTACACGGCGAACCGTTGCGCGGTTCGGCGACTATGGCCAGGAGTCCATACGAAAACGAAAAAGGACGTTATCGATGTGCCATGGAACTTGGAAGTGCAGAGAGTGGAGCAAGCAAAGCTAACTTACGTTCCCAATGATGGGCCAGGTGTCGAACAGGAAATGTAACGGGTCCGACTCCAAGGATGACGCGATGGTTGGGACGAATTGAGTTGAACTAGTTAGTGACCGTGATGAGGCGATTGGCAAGAGAAAGTCCGAGTCAGTGATAAGTACTTCGGCCCGGGCCGTGAACTCTTCGCAAGTCCTGACTCGGACCACACCCGGCCTAGAGTGATTCAAGTTAAGGCAGTAAATAGTCTTCACGGATTCGAGTTTCTTTTGTTGGGCCACTCTCCTGTAATCTCAGGCTCCCGCGATGAACGACCGTCCTAACTTACTTTACCTCACCGGAGATACAGTATAATGGGTCCCTTTACGGGGTGGGGTCTTGTTAGTCAACTTAGTGAAGGGCCCGGATGAACGTTCTCCCGAATACTTGGTATATTCCTTCTCCACCTTGGACCTCCTGTTCTGCTGCCAGTGGCTGAACTGCCATTTTGTGGTCGATATATGAACATAAGACTCAGAGCGCAATGTTTATTGTTCATCCGTGGCTCCAACCAAGGAAAGATCGGACGGTCCACTAAGTAATACTACCTCCTCTGGATTATCGATCAACGCGATCAAATCGGTTCGACAACGGTTCTCTTCTTCACAGTACTCTTCTACCACTGAACAAATATGAACGTCTTCGTCCAGGGTACAAGTGGAGCTGGTTATGAGACAATTGCATAGAAGGGTACTGTTAGTACTGTAAAACGAACATCATGATAGAATAGGCACCCCGACCGCGGACTGGCCATTTTGCGCTTCTCGCCCACTGTCACACCAAGTACTGCTCCACGCCTGACTGCTTTCGTGGGGCTCATCACAGACCCAACGACTACCAGTGCGATGTTCGAGTCTGAGGTACGAAGACTCAGAGGAGCTGGTATACGTGACGGTCTGTCTCCTTTACACCTTCTCTCACAGTGCATCAGAAAATCGCACCCCCTTTCCCTCTCCCTTCTAAGTACTTCTACTGTACCTTCTTTGAGCCTTTCAGATCGCCATTGGACCGGCGGCCCTTTCACTGCTTCCCCCAAGCTTCTCAGATTTTATGGTAACAATAAAGCAATCTTGTGCGTGTGATGCTCTACATGTTGATTCATAATAACATTTACAAGGATCTAAAGACGTTAGGAAATCAAATTTTTAGGCTGAAGGAAATTTGTTCCAGCGACTCCAATTAGCCCGGGGCATAGCTACAATATGTCAGACAGGGCTGATACATATTGTCGGCTGCTGTCTTTAAGTAATTGCCATATGGAGCGTGCTTCTTGACGTGCTTGAAATAAAACATCTTCCAAAGTGATTATGGGAGAAAAAGGAGTGTTCTTCATTGTCTGGGGGTATAGTATAGATACGGTGACTACATTGTCCAAAACGAGTGACGGAGGAGCGGAGTGTCCAACGACAAACAGGTCCAAAGCAAAACAAGAAATAAAAGACCCACCCCGTAGACAGATCTACCGGCCGACCACATCTAACTCTGAGTCTCGATCAAACCGCAAAAAGATCAGAGGACGATCAGAGAGGAATCGTGCCTTTCAGCCTGAAGTCCCGACTGCTCGCGCCAACCGAGAGCGAATACGTCCCCGAGGGGCGTATCCACGACTGGCTGACGACGTCCCAAATTGACAGGTCGTAACGCGAGAGCGTGATCGTGACACTCTGCGCCTGACCGGGCTGCAGATCAACATCCGTGAACCCGCGCAGGACGGACGGGGGCTCGCCCGCCCGCGTAGGGAAGTGCAGGTAGACCTGCGGGATCTCCGTCCCTGCGACCGCGCCCGTGTTCTTCACCGTGAAGGACACGCTGAATGCAGGGCGGTGCAGCCAGAGCGCCGTGGAGGCGCCGACGACTTGCGGGCTAGGCTTGCCCGCCGCCCAGTTCGCCTCGAACCATCTGTCCTGGTCCGGGCCGCTAAGGACATTGCTAATCGACAGTCCGTAATATTTGAACGTCGTGTAGCTCAGACCGAAGCCGAACTCGTAGCGCGGCGCAATGTTCGCCGCATCGAAGTGGCGATAATCGATGAACAGGCTGCGAATTGCGTCAGGGAGGCACGCTACGGTTGGTTGGAGGAGAGATGACGCACCCCTCAGAATAGGTGATATTCACGATCTCCTCGCCGCTACCTCCGATTACGAGCTGTGCAGAATAGTCGCTTGGCGACTTGGCAATGGTGTATGGAAGACGCCCACTAGGGTTCACAGCACCATATAGTATATCCACAAGTGCATTTCCCGTCTCGGTACCCCCGAGACCAGCCCAGACGACTGCCGTCACGTTCGGGTGGTCGATCCAGGGCTCGAGGATGATCGGGCCGACCGAGTTGACGACCACGATCGTGTTGTTATTCTGCGCCGCGACCGCCTTGACTAGCGCGTCACCATTAGTGCCAAGCCGTTAAGTTGTTCCTGTGGGATGGCATGTTGAGCTTTTCTAAAGTGATGAGGGGAAAGCGGTACACGTGCCTATCACCCTCATTACCATCCACGGTGATGTAGTCCTCGCCAGAGTCGGATTGCAAGAAGACGATCGCGGCATCCTGCTGTATAGCAGCGGTGCCCGCACCGACAAGATTGAAGTCATTGAAAAACCAAGAGAAGGAAGTGTGATCTTTTCGTGTACGAGCTTGTAGTGCTTCGTATGGCTACTCAACAATTCGCGATCAGCGCGATCTATCATGTGAAATAGCAGCCGTGAGACACGCACCGAGATTAGGTACGTAAACCACGCAGTTCTGTGTGGATCGTGAGTCACAGTATTCGCCGATCTTACCTGAAACCCACTTACCCAGATCCCCATCCCATCGCCAAGATCCCATCGACGCCCCCTTGGTCAGAAAACTCATTCGGCCCCGCAACGTGCGCCGGGCCTGCATCAGAACCAACCAGCACCAGCTTGCGTGGTTTCTTCAACGGAAGCGCGCCGTTCACGTTCTTCAGCAGTACCGTGCTAGCCGCACTGACCTCGCGCACAACCTTGTCATGGTCGTCCTGGCACATCGATGTGCTCATTCGTCGCCTCGTCGAGTGGCTGGAACGCATTGAAGTTCGTATGTGGGTAGCTGGGCGAATCCTGGCCGAGGAGATACCATCCGGCGAGAATTCGAGTCGCCATGTCGTCCACACGTGCCTCAGGAATGGTGCCATTTTGCACATACGCAGTAAGGTTCGCGCCGAAATACGATGTGCCCGAATTGAAGGTGATATCACCAGGCATCGTCATGTCCAGGCCGGTGATCGCGCTGATAGTAGAGTGCTGGGCACTCCAGTCAGACATGACGAAGCCCTGGAAGCCGAACTCGCTCTTCAGGATACCATTTAATGTGCTGTTGTTTTCGCAGGCGTATGTCCCGTTCACAAGGTTGTATGAACACATCACTGAAGCGACGCCAGCCATCACGCTGCGAAGGAACGGCGCTGCGTAAATTTCGTGTTGCGTACGATCGTCGACATTTGAACTGGACTGAGTACGACTATGTGCTCCTGCTCGCTATGTCGCAATTGAGTCACTGTGATCAATAGCCCAATCCTCGCAATGGACTTACTTGTTGATATAATGCTTTGCACATGCTTGCACACCGGCGGACTGCATACCAAGGATCGTCTCGTATGCACCCACACCCTGCCAAAAACGGGTCGGCGCCGAAACCTTCCCAGTTCCGACCTCCCTGGGCAATACGGCCCAAGTTCATCATCGGGCCTAGTGCGATGTTAACGCCCTTTCCGACGTGTTCTTTTCCCATCGCTACGCCACGCGCACGGAATAGTGAACGTTTCCATCTGTATTCGTCCAAAATTCAGTTTAGAAGGTCCTGGATGACGTCAAGACTTACGTGGTCGCAGCATTGATTGCAGCAGGGAAAGCAGTCGCAAAATCCGGCAAATCGTACCCCGAGTGGAGAATCCTCGAGGCATAGGCCGGGAAAATCGCCTACAGAAGGTATGTTCCCAACACACCGGCCACCCTGCCAGCCCACACCAGTGGTGACATTGACTTTTTGCTCGAGTGTAAAAGTGGCAACCTTAAAACCGAAAATCACGCGTCATTACCAGATTTGGGCGAGATAAAGAGTCAGGTGACTGTGACGCGTCGCGTTCGAGAAGAGAGAGAGAATGGAAATAAAGCGCATCACGAATCCTCAGTACGTTATCGCTCCACAACGAGTAGATACACGCGGCCGATGCATCGCACGCTCGTTGGGTAATCGTACGGCAAGATGTCCCAGGAAAAATAGTTCAGGAAGTTAAATCGCTTACCTTAGCTTTCGCCTTGGCGTAAGCGTTAGTCCACGCCGGCGCAAAATCGGGCACGAGCGCTGGGTTATCAACAGGTGGGGGAGTATTAGGTGAGGTCAAGGGATATACGCCAGGGATTGGAGGCTCTGAAGATGGCGATGGGAACGGCACGAAGGGGTACGAACTGATTGGGATCCCAGATGGCGGTGGCTGAGAATGGACGTCGGAACCACTCGTGGATGTGCTGGGCGGACTTGAGAGGGGGGAAGATGGGGTCCCACTTCCTGAGGAAGTCGAGCTGGCAGGGTTGGAAGTTGGAACGGAGGGCGAATATGACGTGGCGGGGGATGACGGAGTGGAGGCCAGCGAAGAAACCGAAGACGAAGAACTCGAGGGCGTTGGGAACTGACAACGACGGGCCAGAGGACGAGGAAGAGTGTGACGAGTAAGAAGAGGAGGAGGAGGAGGAGGATGCAGCCAAGGTGTGTCCTGCACCCAGCAGAACGAGGAAGACGAGTGGCTGCATGGATTCACAGTATGGATGCACAGGCCAGGGAAAATTTGGGGGAGGGGCCGTGGATCTTAACCAAACGTGAGCATGGAGCTTATATTGTCTCGCGAAATGAACACGGCGAAGCGTTTGCGCCGTCCGGCGACTATGGCCAAGAGTACCATGGAAGTATGAAGAGCGGAGCATGCGAAGCTACTTACAGCGCTTGCTTACGCACTATGACCATTTTGGCTAGATCACATGCCCCTACGCTCACCTCTACCAATTATGTGTGTTGCACCGTGCCGATAGTTTTTTTACGACGAGCATAAGCTGTCCCTCGGACCACGGTATACTTGCAGTGAGAGCCCACGAAATTCCGACTCCCCTCGCACGAGCGCCAAGAATCCCAGCAGCAGTGTGGCACCTTGCCCGATCGGCGCTAACAGTCCGTTAAGCGAAGCCGCATGCGGTTGAAATTGAAATTGTACAGTAATTAAATTGCGACAGCGTATGCCTGCGGCCTGCGGCCTCCGTCATTTTGGGCCGCGCTGATGAAATACAGTACTGAAGGAGCCAGGGAATGAGTCCACAGTGTGCAGGCTATTGTTGCGGACAAATGGCAAGACTCCTCGGAGATAGTTGCATGGCACAGCTCATGATGCATGATCTATGATCTTTTCTCCGGCGAAAAAACCAATCTCTACTCGGTGGTGAGAAAAAGAACCAACTGCAGTACTATGTTACAAATGATGGAAGGCCAGGAGTCAAACAGGAAACGTAATGGGTTCAGGGCTGACGCGATGGGGCGAGACGAAACAGCTGGGACGAATTGGGCCGAACCAGCTACAAGACTTGGATGCAAGGCGATGGGGTCCTAGGCAAGAGAAGCTAGAGAACATCCCAGGATCAATTGCGAGAAGCAGAGCCCCTCGGCCTGTGCCAGCGAACGCATGAACTCGTAAGCCCTGTGACCACACCCGAATCACTTACAATGATAATTATGTAGTGATTAGACGATTTCCAGAGTTCACTGGTTTTTGTTAGGTCGCGTCTCCTGCGATCTCAGGCTCCTGTGGCGAACGACTGTCCTCTTACTGTACCCCCGTCGGATGCTCTGTAGTGCCGTGGTCATCGGATATACGATGTGTCGCTTCCCAGGGTGGAGTCTTCTTGTTAGTTTCCAAAGGGATGAAACGTTCTCCCGAAAATTTGCCTTCCTCACCTGTTCTGCTGGCCGAACTGCTTTTTTGTGGTCGACGTGGGCAGAAGGATCTATTGTTCGTCCATTGTTCCAAGTCTGGAAAGATCGGACTAAGTATTATCCTCCTTCGAATACCATTGATTATTGTAAGACTACCAAATCGACTCGACAATGCTTCTCTTCTTTACTTTCTGCCTTTTACCGCCGAACAAACGCGAACAGCTTCGTCGAGGCACAATCAATGAGGGGCGGACGTTGATTATGAGACAATTGCATCGGAAGGGTACTGGTAAAACAACATGATAGAATAGAATGCACATCCACCCGCAGACTGGCTCGTAACAGCATTTCTGTTCGTCTAAGACACGCCAACAGAGCGGCTTATAGCCACATTGTCACAGCAGTTTACAGCCGCTTAAGTGCCTTTTTGCGCTTCTCGCCTACCGTCACACCAGGTGCCGCTCCACGCTTGACTGCTTTCGCGGGACTCACCACAGACTCAACACTACCAGGATTAATCACTGGTGCGACGTTTGGGTCTGCAGTCCCTAGAGGGGCCGGTGATACGTGACGGTCTGTCTCTTTCTCGCCCCCTCCTTTCGCAAGCGATGCTAAGGACGATGAAACGGAGAACGTGTTTGATGCAGACTGCTGTAACGGAATCGTGATGGTCGCTATCGTGTTGGCGCCTTTCTGCGGTGAGACCACCGGAGGGCGACAGAGGTGGTAGGGAGGATGCAGAAGGAAGCGAAGCCACAATAGATGCAGGCGCGTCTGGCACCTCAACTTGAGTTGTCTGTGCAGCAAATTCTGGTGGAGGGACCTAGGTAAATGGTACTTAGATCGGCAATTCCTGCGGATCTATACGTGATCGGATCACGAGACATACCTTTGATGTCGCGTGTACACTCGTGATGAGCTTTGCGCGCTCGCAGTAACTCTCGTAGTTCTCTTGTAGAAGCTTTCCTGCCTCCTCGTCTAATGCTGAGTCTGGATTCGGGTAGATAAGGAGGCACTTGATAGTGACGAGGATGTGCCCGATGCCATACGACGACTTCCAGTCTTTTTTGAGTGTGTTAACACAGATCTCCCCCGCGCTTGAGACGTTTGGATGGAAAATCTTGGTGATGAACCGACCTGAGAGATGAGATGAGCCGAGCCAGACACCAGATATCAGGCACAGCAACCTTACATTTCGGCGGTGCTGCAGGAAATTCTTCTGTGAAATCAAATTTCACGCGAAAGTATCCTCCTTGATATGGCGTGCCCTCTACGGAACGCGTGAATACCGGTTCCCAGCCGAACGCTTGTTCTCAGTGGGACTCACCTGGGCCCTCAACAATCCCTACGACATCCAACACGCTCTCCTCACTCAGCTGGACGCGAATGCCCTCTGGAGGGTTCGTCCTGAGTTCCTTCAACTCACGCATGAGGCGACGCATAGCGGCATAAGGAATAGACTTGGATTGTTCAATTGATGAGAAGATGCGTTAGTGAAAAGCTGCTTACCATGTAAATGAGATTGGCGGCCGGTAGAAACTGAGAAGGCGTTGTGGATCAAAAAAAAAAGTTGAACCTGAAAACTGAACTGGAGAACGCGGAACCAGGACGCGCCTTGATTGTATCTCCGACTTTCCCAGCACGTGGAAAACGCGTTTGTGGAACTTCCGGCCCGGGACCCACGTGGCCGGATCGGATCACTGCACACTGCGCACTGAATTAGAGCGCAATCGGTACCATCGTATCATCATCGTCTCCGTGATGCAGGGTCAAAGCAGAAAGATGACTGACTGAAGGCGTGCAGATGCCAAACGGTATGAGGAAACACCGGCATAGACAGCAGAGGGGCAATCGCGTTCAACATCTACTGGTTACTGTACGCTGGCAGGTAATATACACATACAGTGTAATCCATCACGCGAAAGGCGCGGGTCTACAGCTTATTTGTTCAACGACGCGCACCATGCTTCGACAATAATTGTATGACGCTACGTCGGTTCCCAATCAATTTAGCTAGTCGAGATGGTATCATTCCGAGATCGCCAAGCGCGTTAATTGAACGTTGGCACCCCGTCCAATTAATAACTCTACGGTCCCGGAAGACCCTTCACCAGATGCGTCGAACAATGGAGTAAAGTGTCTCCGATCCATTGCGTGGGCCATGATCGAGTAACAACCGAGCGACGTCGAGGTGTCCAAATGACGATGCGTCGTGCAACGCGTTGCGGCCTTCCTGGTCACGACAACCCACGCGCAGGCCTGCGTCATGATCGATCAATAAGCGTGCGACCTCCAAACTTTCTGTTCTCGATGCCACGTGCAGTGGTGCTTCGTGCTCCGTATTTCGACTATTGATATGCACCCCGCGAACCTAGTAATAATCGTATGACGTCCAAGCGTCCATGTTCAAATGCGGTATGCATTTTCGCTCGTCCAGGCCTTTTTACCATCCAGAGATTGCCTCACGGTATCTGAACGCTCATTCTGAGATGCCTCTTCATACGGTGTCAACCCCATACGATTGGCCAGAAAGCTGGCGACTTCATGCTCCCTATTGCGAGACGCAAGGTCTAAAGGTGATTCGTCGTTGTTTCGCGCACCGATATCCGCGCCCGACTCCAGTAACAACTCCACGACGTCTAGGTGTCCCCTCCTCAGCCGCTGCCTGTCATGGTGTCCATCCCTTGCTATCTCTTGAACCAACATTTGCGGCACGACGAATGAGAAAACGTGCGACATCGAGTTGCCCATTTCCGGATGCGCGACCCAAGGGCGTTTCTCGCTGGTTGGTCTGCTTGTCAACATCTGCGCCGCATTCAACCAGTGACATCGAGATGTTCAAGTGTTGATGTGTGATGAAGTGGAGCCCAACAGTCCGCATCCTGAACGTAATGAAGGACGACTGCCAGTCTATCTAATTACTAAGTTACTACGTAGGAGAACGTGGCTGGGTAAAGCAGATGGAAATGGCACCCTCAGAGGCTAGAACGTCTGCTCGAATATGTGACTACCGGATTTCTATCCGATCGACGAATCTGCCAAGTTTTAATGCGTCGAAGGTGGGCGAACTAAAGAACTTAGTATCGATGTTACCTGAGACGAGGTGCATTGATTCTGGCCACGAGACTGTCCAAATAGGTCCTGGATACTGGATGCAGGCGCTAGAGAATAACGCGTTCCCCTGAAGGTGGAGGCGAGTCCGAGATAGTGACGGCGAGGGTGGGAGTTAGGTCATCCCAGACAAGGCATTCGCGAACGCTTCTGGGGAAAAATACCCAGCGCTAGGGATTTCGTAGAGCTGAAAGTCAACGAGGTCCTGGGTAAAAGAAGCTGTTGGAATGATCCCAGTTGAGTGGAGACTACGTAGGCGTGGGGCTACCGAAAGGTTCCCGGAGTCAGCTGCCAGTGCACGTTATCTCGAGAAGTACAAGCCCTTCCAGTTCCGAAATCGCTCCAAGTTTTTCCAGGAGCGAGCTTAACTGATGGCGAGGTTGATGGTGAGACTAACACCCCCGGGCCGATGAGACTGCACAAGTCCAATCCCGTCCCGACGAGACCAGCCGTCGGGGATTTGCGCAGATGGCCAAGGTCACGGTGTGGCTCGAATAAACTCGATCGACCATTAGTCCCTACCACATCATCGTGATGGGTCATTACACTGTAATGTTGCTTACGAGTAGCAAACTCGACCCGAAATTGATTTTTACGACAAACGTGATGGTAGGGAGCAAGGCATGGCACACACGTCGCGGGCGTCTACAGTAATAGGCCAAACGTGAGCTGCGGAGCTTTTTAAACCGGTTCCTTGCCTGGACTTCTCGGATCTTTTTGTCATTATTATCGAACCTACTTCCTACTTTCACCCCCGACTTGACCACCATGACCACTATCATTTCTGACGATGAACTATTTGCGTATGCGGAACGTGCGAAAGGAAAGGTTGTCGTGCTGACGGGTACGTGTCGCAATCCTGCTTGGTGCAGGGATGGGAAATGGTAATATCGTGTAGGAGGTGCAAATGGTATTGGCAAGGAAGTAGCGTTGGCCTTTGCGAAGCATGGGTACGTGGCACAATTCATGGGACGATGTTCCACAGCCGACACTCCCATTAGCTCTAAAGTGGTAATCGGAGACATGGACGTATCTGGGGCCGAGGCCGCGGTCACTAGCATTACCAAGAATGGGGGGTGGGTAGTCATATTCAAGCTGCCACCTCATTTGGGGGACTTCGGGAACTGAGTTAGGCCCTTCTTGCCCGTAGCGAGGCCGTGTCCACCAAATGCAACGTGGTCAACTGGGATGACCAGGTCGCCCTCTTCGAGCTCGCGTTCGAGCGCTATGGTGCCGTTGACATTGTGGTCCGTACCCTCTCATACTACCGCTTTGCAGCGCCTCGAATGTATTCGGACCCTAGATCCCTAACGCAGGTATTAACGAAAAAGAGGAGGGGGTCTGCAGCGGTAGACTGACCGTTGTGAACGGCAAGCCCATCGCGCCGAAGCTCACAACCCTGGATGTTAACCTGACTGGCGTCTTTTATAGTGAGTAGCGTATCTGTCGCCTCCTTTTCCTGTCACGGTGATCTAAATGACCGTCCGCAGCCGTACACCTTGGTGTGCACTACGTCAAGCGCAACCGCACTCCTGACTCGTGGAAGGCGATCGTCCTCTTAGGTTCAGTTGGTACGTGTTGACTCATACCCGACGCGTCATACACGGATTCGGCTGACCATACCCGTAGCGTCCTGGGTGGGCATATCGGGAGCGCCGCAGTACGGCGCCTCGAAGCACGGCGTGCTGGGCCTGATGCGCGCGATAGACCCTATTGTAACCCCAGACAACATCCGTATCGCCGCCATCCACCCTTGGTTCGCAGGTATTATATACCGCTCTCTCCTTCGTCCCTCGCGCTGACCCGACCCGCGCTGCGAAGACACGGCTATCCTCGGCCTCCCGGTGAAATTACTGCTCGCCGGCATCCCGCTGACACCCGTGCCGCGCATCGCGGGCGCGGTCTTCCGCGCGGCGACGGACCCGGACCTCGCGACGAGCGGCTGCCCTTGGGTGCTGCCGGACGATGGGCCCGTGATCCGCGTGGAGAAGGAGGCGCTGCGCGCGGGTGTATACGATATGCTCAACAAGCGTATCCGCCGTGCTACCAGGTACGTCCCCCCTTTGTTTTCGGCGTTCACGCGGGGCGCTGATGGTGGGCCGTCCTTGCAGCCTCGCCAGGACCATTGGGGACTGGGTGCGCTTGGCTCGTGACTTGGGCCGTATCTTCCGCCCTGTGCTGGTCGTCTCTGTGCCCGTTGTTGTGCTCGCCGTGGCCGTGGCTAGGGGCCTCGTCACATTACCCTTTTAAAAGCTTCCCTTTTCAGATGCATTTCCGAACAGAGGAGGAAAACTCGTCATAGATGGTTCATTCAGAGAAATGTCTTCATCGGACCTATTACAACTGCATTTGTAACATTGTATCTCCCGTGCAGGCTATCGTAATCTATTTGAGAACCGTATGTGTACAATTGGTCTAGTAGCGCCCACACTTGCACCAACTAGCCTGTCAGCGAGTTGTTTTCTACCGCTACTGTGAGGTAGCAATGGCATGGCCGTCGAGTAGGTCTGGGTAATATCTATCCCGCGTTGACCCAGGTAGTTCACAGAATCGACTGAGGCCACTTCGGTGTGCTTCCTCTTGAGCGATGATCGATGATCAACCGGCGGGGATAGGGTGCAGGTCTCTGGAGTGTCTTCCCCATTTTTCTCCTCGGTCCGAGAAACGTTACCGAACAGCCGACTTCATTGCCTCTGTATCATACTCTCGCTGCATCCCCTCCAAGGTCACGGTGATGCTTAACAACGACTCACACATTTACCATCAAAACGCCCCATGATCAAGAAGCGCGGTATCGATGGTGCGTCCCAAATTTCGTCTGATTTTCATTACTGGTATAAATAAATAAAAGCGTCAAACTAAAGCTTCAGCAAATGCTCAAAGCGAAGGAAGACTCGATGGGTGGCCCACGAAGGGGATCGAAATCCTCTTCAAGCAAAACAAAGTCGACTACATCAAGGGAGCTGTTTCTTTCGTCTCCCTCAATACCATCTCCGTGCAACTCAACGACGGTGGTGAGTCTGCTATGGAAGCGAAGGCCATCATCATCGCGACAGGGTCCGAAGTTGCACCTTTCCCTGGTGGCGCCATTAAAACAGACGAGTCTGCTCGACTGGTGTGCTTTCGTTACAGAAGGTCCCAGAAAAGGCGGTCGTCATTGGCGGCGGGATCATGGAGATGTGCGTATGGAGTCGAGTCGCTCAGTCGACTAGGTGCCGGAGTGACCGTTGTCGAATTTCTCAATGGCACCGGCGGGTGGGCATCGACGAGGAGATCTCATGCGTCACGACGGAGGCTGCTAAAGATGGGAAGCAGGACTCGGTGCGTTTAAATTATTCTTATTTTTCCTTGTCAACGAGAGGATTTACGTGGCACGACGCAGCTCGAGGCAGACGTCGTGCTCGTTGCCGTCGACTGTCGGAGCCATACATTCAAGGCCTCGACCTCCAAAATGTCGAAGTCGAAGTCGACTCGCGTGGGCGCATCGTGATCGACGACCAGTTCAACACGAGCGTGCCGAACATCGAGTGCATCGACGACATTACCTTCGGATTAATGCTCGCGCACAAGGCGGAGGAGGACGACATCGCCGCGGTGGAGTACATCTACAGCGGGCACGGCCACGTGAACTACGGCACGATCCCGAGCGTCGTGTACACGCACCCCGAGGTGCCGTGAGTCGGTAAAACGGAACAGGAACTCAAGCTGGACGACGTTAAATACATAGTCGGCCGGTTCCCGTTCCTCGCTAACTCGCGGGCCACGACGAACCTGGACACACCGAGGACCAGGCGAAATTCCTCGTCGAGGCAGAGACGGTCCGCATCCTCGGGGTGCACATCATCGGTGCGTGTCGTGTTTTCTGTATTTGTGACTGAGTTGCCGAGTTTCATGGTTCTAGGTCCTAATGCTGGAGAGGTGATCGCAGAGGGCGTGCTTGCGCTCGAATATGGTGCGAGCGCCGAGAACATTCACACGCACGACACACGCACATGTATGTTCCTCCTTTCTCGCTTCTTCGCCGCCCCGTCCTGACTACGACTTGTCCCCTTAGCCAACACCATCCGAGGCGTTCCGCGAAGCCGCCCTGCAAGTTTCTTCGGCAACGCCATCCACTTCTAGAGTCGAGTAGAGAGCGAGGGTTGTGTGGGAGGGCGGCGGGAAAGCTTCGCGCAAGGCTTCGCGTGCATCATATTTGCGTCTCCGTCGTATATGGAGCACCTACGACGCGGGAACCATCGACTACCTACCACCAATTCTAATCCCCTCTCATTTCTTTTTTTTTGCCTAGCGTCGCTCGTGACGCGTGACTACCGGCCGGTTCAAGGGCCGGTTTACTTTGTCTCTCATAGATCTCATATCTCACCTTAGCCATCTCTGCATCTTCTCATCTGAGCGAACGATAGACCGTGCTGCGTTTTCCTGATACTCACTCAGATGCCGAACGTTGTGCCAGACATGAGAGAAACGTGTCATTGAATTGCGAGTGCTTTCACAAGTCTTTTTGTGCGATGATGATACCCTGGGGATCACTGGGATACTCGTCGATGCCCCCATGATAAGGTTGACAGACTCGAAGGTCTTGAACGTTTTCCATCACTTGCGTTATATATCATATTCCGTAGTAACTCATAATTCGGTCGCGCATGCGCAGGCCTATAGCATGTTTCAAGAATGTAACGCTCAGTTGCTGGATCAATGATATTTGATTCGTCGCATCTTGAGCAGAAATCACCATACAACCAACGTACTACGATAAAACATTCAGATACAATATGATGAAACGCCATCACCCAAAAATATAGCCTCGCAGGTACCTGTCATCCGTTCACTTGCTCAGATAGTAGTTTGACGATCTCCGTATATCCTCCCGCTCTGGCCTCGTCCAACGGGGTCTTGCCATGGTCGTTGCGCGCATTCACATCCCCACCGTGCTTCAATAATAACCGCACGAGTTCTAGGTGTCCACGTCTGGATGCATCGTGCAACGGGACCCGGTCATTGCAATCTCTCGCGTTGATCTCGGCGGTGTGCCCAAGAAGTATCTCGGCAACCTCGAGATGCCCCCCGAAAGCTGCAAGGTGCAGTGCGGTAGATTGAGTGGTCTCTTTGGACTTCCAGGTCTAGGCCACGATCGAGTAGCCACCGTACAACATCAGGGAAACCGCAGTCTGATGCGAGATGCAGAGGAGTATTGTCACCTGCTACTTCCGATCATTCAGATGGGCGCCATTCTCCAGTAGTAACCACACAATCTCGACGTCCCCATTAACGAACGCTGCGTACAAGGGTGTCTTATGGCGACCACCCTCGGTGTTCAGGTCCTGCGGACGCTTCGAAAGCACGTGTCCTGCCAGGGCCCGGTTTCCAATCCGTACGGCGTAATATAAGGGCGGTACTTCTGGTTGTGATGGGCTTGTATCTGACATCGAGGTACCCGTCAACGTCGTGAAGCCCGAGCCATGCAGCGAAATGCGGCTTGTCCGCGTCAAACAATTCATCGAACCCCATTCCTTCACGTGCGACAAAACATTCTCGAACTTGACGTGCTCGGGCCAAGTGCTCTGCTGCGTATTGGGCCAGGGGATAGCCGACGATGCTGTTGCGGTCAACTTGCTCATCTAGTCGGAGGAGAACGCCTAGCGAGGCTTGTGCGAGAATAGTGTGGGCAGACTCGAGGCGGATGTGGAATCGGGACACCTCTCCGAGAGAACTTGCGAGGCGATTCGACGTCAAGAACTCTTTCACGGAGAAGTGGGAGAACTGAACAACCCGGGAATCGCCATCCATTACTACGGCCACCAGACTGGAACATGCTGACAGCACCGCCTTCTTCGTTGTCTTCCCACCGCCAATCCGCGTTTAACTTCGGACCTCCGCTCGCGTTGAAGTCGACCGCCAGAATTTCGGCAAGTTCCTCGACTCGAAGTGGACGAACGGCGACAGTCAAGCATTGTAGTAGACGATAGGCATGACCTCTGTTCGCCCTGCTGATCTCCCTCAGTATCCGCTCGTATGTCTCGTCCAGAGACTCGGGTAATTGCTCGAGGATGTTGAGCACGCTTGATGGGAAACAATGACGTAATATCTCCAGTTGACAAAACACCCATCGGAACCTGCGCAGAATCTATCTTCAGCAAGCGCGACGAAGGAGTTACGATGACCTTACATTCCGTCAGCCTTGGCTAAGAGTATTAGAACGACCACGTCCCTTTCCTCAGCCCTCCATCTCCGCATCCTCGAGTCCGAGTACACGACCGAGCTAACATAGTTCGCGATGTCCGCATTCTGTCCACTTTCATCATGAAGAGAGATCTGGTGAGCTGCCAGTGGCTCGAGAGCATTACGGATGTCGATCTCGGGGCGACTCGTGATACATAAATGCAAGTTCGAAAGTTTCAACTCGACGAGTTCCTTGACAAGTCGCAGGACCTTTTCACGAGGTGATGGCATTCCTGATGTGTTGAGACATTCATCGACTGCGTCGAAGATGAGGTATATTGGGGTTTGTCCGAGGGCCACGAGCATGGTCTTGAGACATTGTGTGAGTGCGTCTTCATTTGGCTGTACTGAACCACGGCGATGAGTAGAGTACAAGTCGTGAAGAATGTCGCAGTAAACATCGGACTGATCGGAGAGCTGGATGAGAAGGGAGGAGAGTGAAGCACGAGAGTCCTGCTTTGCGGTGTCCTTGAAGTCGAAATAGAAGTAGGCCATCGACGCGAACCCAGCATTGCAGATGTCTTCTATATCTCGGATGATCACGGAGCTGGTCGAAAGTATAACTTGAACTCGACTATAGACGTGATAAGTCAGAGAGAAACGAACCTGAGAATACTTTTCCCCGAGCCCGCTAAGAGAACAGAAAGGTGTTAGTAGCAATTCGGTCGGAGAGGAAGGCAGTACGTTTTCCGTGAACCCACAACAGACAGCCGTCAGTTCTCCAACCCTTGAAAGCGTCGCCCCCAGTGAGCCATGCCGCGGTACCCTCGTGGTGAGCACCACAGGCGGTGTTGTAATTGATGGACGGATCGGGGGGAGAGATCCAGTTTCGAAGGTCACGTCGAAGCTGGTTACCTGTTAAGTACATGAGCGACCGCCGCCAATGAACGCGGCAATGGGGATCACTGACGGTTCATATCGTCTACAGTGTTCACGATCCGTTGTATTGCCGCAGTTCTTTCTTTTCCTCCTAAACAAACCGAAGTGTGAGGATGGTGAGTATGACGGATAAGCACGGAATCACACACCTTCGACGATTAATTTTACATCGTCGTTGACAACCCCCACTCTATCGTTGACTTGCTTCACTCTGTCATCGATGGCTTGCACTTTGTAGTCAACGCGTTGAACCCCTTCGCCGACGCCATGGACCACCTTGTTGACACCTTCCACCTGGAAGCCGACGCCCTTCACTTTGTCATCGACACTATGTGTCAGCCTCAGGACTTCTGCAGTCGCCATCCGAGCCTCTTCTTGCGTCAATCTGTCCAGTTTCTGCAACGCGTCCTCAATATCTCGTCTTCCCACTTAGCTTTTTGACGAATTTCTCTGAACCAATTCTAATGAGAAAAATCAGAGTATAACTCGAGAATAGCGTACTCGCGAAGCCCTGTTTGATTTCCTTCGTCGCAATTGCGAAAATAGACAGAACCTCAACCATAATCTTCACGATAACATCCGTCATAGCTGCCGTCTGCGGAACTTCTGTATAGGCTTCGAGCCGTTTGAAGAAGTTCTCAATCCGTTCGAAGATGTCGATGAGGACCTCGTGGCTGGCAGCAACGTCCTTGGACGCCTGAATGACCAAGCTGTCATGATAGTCCAGAAGGTGTGGTGAACGGAGATACGCACCAAGAGTAGAACACCAATTCCAGCAAATATCACCTTTGCGGGAGAGAACACCTAGAAAACGAGTTTGAGAACCCAAATCTTGAACGAGGCAACCTCCTAAGACTCACCAAACCAACACCCTCACCGAGTGTAGCGGAGAATACGTAAAGGACGTTCACGGTTGGGTTAAGCCACTTAGTCAACCTCTCATCATCTCTCCGAGACTGATCGAACTCGTCAACCTGGGCTTTAAGTACGGCAAGAACTGCATCGGGAGAGTCGCAGGTCTTGAGCCAGGCGGCTAATGGATGAGACGTGATGTCGTGCCCCGTTTGCTTTTTGTAGGCTTTGAAGGCAGTTTTGAAGATTGAGTCGAAGTTGGAGGAAGAGGTGCTTGGAGGGGACTGAGACATGGTGTGACAGTATGGCGTCGACTTGGGTTGGGAGGAAAAGTGGATAACCCGCGGCCGTAATTAAACGGAGAGTGCTGAGGAGGCACAGCCGCACGCACAGCCTCGTCACGGTGTACTGCAAGCAAATATTCAGGTGATCTGGATAAGGATGATAGACGCGCTACCGATGTGATAACGGTAAACGCGGCTACTTGGTGGTAACATAGTGGATTCAGCGTCGAGAGGGGAATAGTTCGAGTTGAAAAAAGAAACAGACACCTAGCATACAGCACGAGACCCAAATAGTATGCTAGGGCTAACCAAAGGACTGGTCTATAGTCTATTTCTTTTCTTGTGTAGCAATTACGATATCATATGTAGCTGTAGCACCACAACATGGTCGCGACTCGCTAGCATCCAATTTCTGGAACGATCTCATTACGACTTGTAACACAAAGACACCCCCACTGGCACGCCGGGATCGGGTGTGGCTCAAGTTGATGAGGCTCTTTATCGCATATGTCTAGCACGCTATCGCTCAGAGTAATACAGATCCCAGCAATGACGGAGTAATTGTCGGAAAATTCGGGAATGGGTTTATAATGGTTTATAACGTTTACGCTTGCTAATATGACTTATAATGTTCTGTAATATTTTGGGTACCATTATAAATAGACCTTTATAGGGGTTTACGGTTCGATTACGGTCACATTTGATTATGTAACATTTTTTAATATTATTATAAGGTCCTTACAATGATATCATAAGACGAATCGATTATAAGGTGCTACGGAATTTTGGGACATACCCACCAGTGTTGCAGCCTGGGTTGGAGCCAAATATGATCTCATTGAGGGCCACGAGGCCATTGCCGTACGGCAAACAGTTGAGGTGGTGAGCGCCGGTGAGCAGCCATCGAGGCTCAGGCTGAGCCGCTCAGCGCTCAGTCCCTGGCTGGACTATTTACCCTTTCTGACATTTTGCGATAACTCGGCTGCACTCTCTAAGTGCCGCGTTCTCACGCGCTTCGTCGCTTTCCCGCGCTCCATGTGCGCTAGACCTCCCACTCATCCCGGACTCATCCCTCCGCATTTTACCGTTCTCCGGTTCGTCTAATACACCCCCATTCCTTAGCCTACATTCCCTGGTATATAACCCTGTAAATACCACCTTTACACCCCAGACTTCTAATAGTAGATTTCTCCCTTCAGATTTCGGACTTCTGAGCTCAGTGAGGCTCATTCCTTGCGATCTCTAGCACGCTGCACTCGTGCGCGGCCCTAGAATATCGAAGCCGACGCGTTACCGATCACAGTGGCCACCGATGCGGGGTCTCACGTTGCGCCGAAGCGTGCGCGACCGTTTCCGACCACCTGCGACCGAGCGACCCCATTCCTTCTCCCGACGTCGCCGCACTCACGTGCGGCCTTAGCCTTTCGACACCGACGCGTCCACGATAGCCGCGGACCTATATACGACAGCCCGCGCGCCGCAGAGGCCTGCGCGATACCTTGCGACGCTTCACACCCCGAGACCCTGGGCCCATCTTGACAGCTAGGGTATTCGCTCGAAAATGGTATTTAATTCATCGCGTTCCCTGACTTGAGCATCATCGCCCTACGATACAACCTCGAACGTACTATGACAAAACATTGGACACGATATGATAATAACGCCCTGAAAATGTAGCCTCGCAGGTACTAATAGCACCATGCCCTCATTCGCTCCCATGGTCGGATAGTAATTTAACGATCTTTGTGTGTCCCCTCGCCCTCGCATCGTCAACCGGAGTGTCATCAAATCCATCCTGCGCGTTCACATTCCCACCGTGCTTCAACAATAATCGCGCAATTTCCAGATGTCCCTCTGCGGCGGCATAGTGCAACGGGAGTTGGCCATCTTCTTCGCTCGCATTGACCTCGCCTTGGTGCTCAAGAAGTATCTCGGCAACCTCTAGATGCCCATTGTATGCTGCAAGGTGCAGTGCGGTCCATTGGTTGTCCTGCTGGGCGTTCACGTCTACGCCACGGTGGAGTAGCCACCGCGTAACATCAGGGAAATCTTCGTACGATGAGCAATGCAGAGGAGTTTGGCCCCGGTAGCCCCGGATATTCAGATCGGCGCCGTTCTCCAGTAGTAACCACACAGTCTCGATGTCGCGTTTGGAAAATGCTGCGTGCAAGGGAGTTTCGTAGTAACCACCTTTGACGTTCACGTCCTGTGGACGCTTCGAAAGCACGCGTTCTACCAGAGCCCGGTTTCCAATCCGTACCGCGTAATATAAGGGGGGTGCTTTTGGTTGTTCTAGCCTTCGCTTGCGAATCGAGGATCGGTCAACGTCGTGGAGCCAGAGCCATGCAGCAAAATGCGGCTTGTCCGCGTCAAACAATTCATCGACCCCATCCTTTACATGCGAAAAAACATTCTCGAACTTGACGTGCTCGGGCCAGCACTCTGCTGCGTATTGGGCCAGGGGATAGCCGACGATGCCGTCGCCGTCAATTCGCTCGTCTAGTCGGAGGAGGACACCTAAAGATGCTTGTGCGAGAATCGTGTGGGCAGACTCCAGCCGAATATGGAATTGGGACTCCTCTCCAAGAGAACTTGCGAGGCGACTTGACGTCAAGAACTCTTTTACGGAGAAGTGGGAGAACTGAACAATCCGGGAATCGCCATCCATGACTACGGTCACCAAACTGGAGCATGCTGACAGCACCGCCTCTTCGTTATCTTCCCACCGCCAATCAGCGTTTAACTTCGGGCCCCCGCTCGCGTTGAAGTCGACCGCCAGGACTTCGGCAAGTTCCTCGACTCGAAGTGGACGAACGGCGACGGTCAGGCATTGCACAAGGCGATAGGCGTGATCTCTGTTCGCCCGGCTGATCTCCCTCAGTATCCGCTCGTATGTCTCGTCCAGAGACTCGGGTAATTGCTCGAGGATGTTGAGCACGCTTGATGGGAAACAATGACGTAATATCTCCAGTTGACAGAACACCCATCGGAACCTGCGCCAAGTTTTCAGGAAGCACGACAAGGAAGTAGCGACGACCTTACATTCCATCGGCCTTGGCTGAGAGTCTTCCGACGACAATGTCCCTTTCCTCTGCTCTCCATCTCCGCATCCTCGAGTCCGAATAAACGATTGTGCTGACATAGTTCGCGATGTCCGCATTCTGTCCACTTTCGTCGTGAAGAGAGATCCGATGGGCTGCCAGTGGCTCGAGAGCATTACGGATGTCGATCTCGGGTCGGCTCGTGATACACAAATGCAAGTTCGAAAGTTTCAACCCGGCGAGATCCTTGACAAGTCGCAGGACCTTTTCACGGGGTGACGGCATCCCCGAAGTATTGAGACATTCATCAACCGCGTCTAAAATGAGGTAGATTGGGGTTTGTCCGAGGGCTACAAGCATGGACTTGAGGCATTGTGTAAGTGCGTCGTCATTGGGCTGTGCTGAGCCCTGACGATGGGAAGAGTACAATGCATGAAGAATGTCACAGTAAACATCGGACTGATGAGAGAGCTGGATGAGAAGAGAGGAGAGTAGAGCACGGGAGTCCTGTTTTCCGGTGTCCTTGAAGTCGAAATAGAAGTAGGCCATCGACGCGAACCCGGCGTTGCAGACCTCTTCGGTATCTCGGATGATCACAGAGCTGGATGAAATCGTAGCTTGAACTCGGTTGTAGACGTAATAAGTCAGGAAGAGGCGAACCTAAGAATACTTTTGCCCGAGCCCGCTAAGAGAGCAGAAAGTCGTTAGTGGCAAGGCAGTCGCAGAGAAAGGAACATACGTTTTCCGTGGACCCACAATAGGCAGCCATGAGCCCTCCAAGCTTTGAAGGCGTCGCCTCGAGTGAGCCATGCTGCGGTACCCTCGTGGTGAGCACCACAGGCGGTGTTGTAATTGATGGATGGATCGGGGGGAGAGATCCAATTTCGAAGGTCACGTCGAAGCTGGTTACCTGTTATTGTAAATATGTGAGCGACCACGGGAAATGACAGCAGGCGCTGTGGAGATCACTGACGGCTGATATCGTCTACGGTGTTGACGATCCGTTGTAATGCTGCAGGTTGTTTCTTTCGCTCCTAGGCAAGCCGAAGTGTGAGAATGGTGCGTAGGACAGATAGCACGGAACCACACACCGTCGATGATTAGCTTCACATCGTCATTGACAACTGCCACCTTATGATCGACTTGCTTGACTCTGTCATCGACCGCCAGCACTTTGTGGTCAACGCGTTGGACGCCTTCGTCGACGCCACGGACCCCATCTCCGACGCGTTGGACACTCTCGTCGACACCCTCTACCTTTCCGTCGACGTCTCGCACCCCCTTGTTGACACCCTCTACCTGGAACCCGACGCGCTTCACCCTGTCGTCAACACCATGCGTAACCCTCAGGACTTCTGCAGTCGCCATCCGAGCCTCTTCTTGCGTCAATCTGTCCAGTTTCTGCAGCGCATCCTCAATGTCTCGTCTTCCCACTAGCTTTTTCAGGAATTTCTCTGAACAAAATCCAATCAGACGAAATCAGAGTATAACTCGAGAATAACGTACTCGCGAAGCCCTGTTTGATTTCCTTCGTCGCAATTGCAAAAATAGACAGAACCTCAACCATAATCTTCACGATAACGTCCGTCATAGCTGCTGTCTGCGGGACTTCCGTATATGCCTCGAGTCGTTTGAAGAAGTTCTCGATGCGCTCGAAGATATCGATGAGGACCTCGTGGCTGGCAGCCACATCCTTGGACGCCTGAATGACCGAGCGGTCATGATAGTTCACAGAGTGTAGCGAACGGAGGGAGATGCCCACCAAGAGTAGAACACCAAATCCAGCAAATATCACCTTGGCAGGAGAGAACACCTAGAAAACACGTGTGAGACAGTGAAAGCACAAATCTCGAACGACGCAATCTCGCGAGACCCACCAAACCAACGCCCTCACCAAGTGTAGCGGAGAATGCGTAAAGGACGTTTACGGTCGGATTAAGCCACCTTGTCAACCTCTCATCGTCTCTCCGAGACTGATCGAACTCGTCAACCTGGGCTTTGAGCACAGCGAGAATTGCATCTGGAGAATTGCAGGTCTTGAGCTGGGCGGCTAAGGGATGGGACGTGATGTCATGCCCCGTTCGCTTTTTTGTAGGCTTTGAAGGCAGTTCTGAAGATAGAGTCGAAGTTGGAGGAAGAGGTGGTTGGGAGAGGGGATTGAGACATGGTGTATCCGTATGGTGTCGGTTCGGGTTAGGAGGAGAGGTGATATGACCTGTGCAATTGACCGGAGAGGTAGGCACAGCCTCATGTAATGCAAATATTCGGGTGATCTGGATAAGGGTGATAGACGCGCTACCGACATGATAACGATAAATGCAGCAGGGAAATCTTGGGGGAAATAGTTCGGGTTGAAGGAAGAAAGGACGTGATGGTGATGACTCGGAGCGCATAACTTACTAGTAGGTGTAGGTACAGCGCGCTACAAGACCCGGCCTATATTTATTTATGCAGTACGGCTCCGAGTCAGCGCTCATCGAGAGCGCGTTTCGTAGCTACGGCGGGCGGGCCGCCGCCGCCCGCCGCCGGTCCTTGTCTTTGGACTAAAAAAGACCCAGTATTGGTTGAGAATATTGACTCGGAGTCCTTTGAGGTCGATGTCCAGTCCGACTCGTCGATGCTTGAGTCAAGAAGTTGACAGATTTCGGCCATTTCGGAGTTGCTCATCTGGGATCTCACCTCATTTCATATCAGATTCTCTTCGTCTTTCTCATCGTCCTAGTCATTGGTGTTGGCCGACCATGAACAAGATCAGTATTACATGTCAGCCTCTCCGACGTCGACGACAAATGTATGCTGATTATCTCCAGTGTAGCCTCCGCAATCGGGCTCTTCGTCGACGTCTGGTTCATACCCACGTACTCTGGCGCCGACGTGCGCAAGTTCCATAGCCTCCCCCTGTCCTGTACGTGCAGAGACAGTTCTGCCCGCACTCTGTTTTTCGCGGCGGACTTCTACGGTTCGTAGCTTTTCCTCACGCTCTCCTCCTGTCCGCTCCTCGTCACGCTCTTTGTCGCTACCCTCGCACTCGTCACCTTTGAGAAGGTCAGGGGACTTCATACAGGCTGAGCCTCAAAATACATCCATCCAAAGAGGAGGTCAGGGTTATACCGATCTCATGGCTTGGGTGATTTCACGGATTGTGTCGTCGCTGTGGGGTCAGTACTTCATTGTGAGGTTGAAACCGCTCACCCATCCGGGTGTCGTTGCTGTACGTTGCGAGGTACATTTTGCGAATACCCGAGGAGGCTCACTTGCTAGCAGACATCACAAACAGCTTATCTTGTATGGTTGTCACCGCGGGGTGTGATAGTTCGTATAAATGTTTGAGTCCTTGCTGTGTTCGCTGCATAGAACTGCTTCTTCCACCACTGCCCGAGCACACGTCGCCATCAGAGGCCCATTTATATCTTCACACGCGGGGCCATTACTCCTACACACACATGTCTGCGCCGCTCAGAACATACATGGTCTTAGCCTTATTCTGTACGCATCGCCAGACTACAAAGTCGCATATCTGCACCTCCGTGTGGGCTAGCGGGGTTCTCTCGGTCGTGCTGGCGCTTGGTACTGGACTGCCATAATTGGCTGGTCAGTGGCTGTCGTTACGTGGATGTGCTATTCAGTGCTCTTGACGAATACGAGCATGGGGGTAGGGCCGCCGTTGTTGTTCGCCTTGATCTCCGCTGACGCCTATAGGAAGCTCTGACGCCCAGCGTGCCCGAATCGGTCTTCGTCTTCACTCGCAAGATTTTGCCTCGGATTTTGGGAGTTATGCTCGCCATATCACACCCTCCATTATCCATGGACTACGTCCTCGGCAACGGGGGAAAGGTCATTTTTGTGCCGCTGATCCCGCTTTCGTTTGATCGGGATGGGTCTAGTCACGGTCAGTCGGCGGGTGCTCTGCGCTATCATGTGACCCATACGCAAAGCCGGGCTCGTCCTTGTCCATCACTCGAAACCAAAAATTGGTCAGAAGGAAACCTGGCGCTGGCATCCCCCGAATCACGGTCCTCTCGACGCTCCTCGTCCTTCTACTCGTCGCGCTCCTCCTCCCTGGCAAGTCGCGTCCTCGGCTGCCAGCCCGTTCACCCGACGCACGTTCCCCCTGCCCCCCTCCGACACGCGGACTCCGCCCCTAGCGTGCTCGCGTTCGCACTCCCCTTCTCCCAATCGCAGACCGGGAGTCTGATACCCCCCGCGGACGCCACCCGTCCCAACACAGCGCCCATGCTCGCGGTATGGGTGCGCACGCTCGCCACAGCGGGACTTTGGGCCCGCCCTCGTCGCGCGTCTCCTCCCCCTCTCCAGGATTCGCTGGTGGCCCCATCTTCTCATTGCACACATATATGTACCAGGCATGTCAACGGCTGCATCCAAATGCGACCCCCACCTGGCAGCACACTCACTCAAGTCGACATGCCCGAAGGACGTACGAACTCACCGAGTACCTGCGTATTCACAGTGAGTGTGGATTGCGTCTTGGAGCTCAGCGAGGAGCAGCTCGGTCTTCACTATTTCTCACACGCTTAGTGCTTGGGCCTCTTCTCATTCTCGAACATCAGAGCTCCTGCAATCGCCAGGCGAATTTCGAGCAGTCTCGCAATCAGTTCCGGGCCTTCCGGCACCAGTTTCCGCTGCACCGGAAATTATGGTTAACACTTTTTACTGTTAGGCCTCATGTTCATCATCTCGAAGAATCTGCAACGTGGTGGCTGGTAGTCGCCGCAACGGCAACAAAGACGGTTTCAACACTGAGCACCACATCTACATCTACATCCGCCGCCTCCCCTGTCATATTGTGGAGACTGGGATGCCAATCCCATTTTTTAGAGTCGTCTTTCATCACATTTATTAATTCTACCGTACCCTCAGTGCAGATAGTGATATGTACATGCACGTAGCACGCCAATCACAGTGGCTTTGCCTGTCCGTGTACTCTTCGAACCGCTCAGTCGTGTGGCACATCTCCATCATCGGCCAGCGCAGGATCTGCAAGCTACCAGTACAACGCCCGTAAACTACCGTCAACTTACAGGTCCGGACGGGTGATACCTGTGCCATGCTCATACCGCATAACAAATGGCTAGCGGGACGGGCACGGTGTCCAGCACTGGCACTGCGACAATCCATTCGTTGCTGAATTTCAAGGTATCGCTCGACATTGACTCGACAATGATATTAAATTCGTCGCATTCCCCAACTCGAGCATCATCCATCGCCCTACGATACAGCCTCGAACGTACTACGATAAAACATTCGGACACGGTGTACGGAGCCAAGTCCGTGTGAGTCCGTAGGCGGAGGGGATCCCGCAGGGGTAACAGAGGAGGACAGAGGGGCCGAGTCCGGAGCGTTCGCAACGGCGAGAGCCGGTGTGAATGTGGACGGACGAGATCGGGAGCGAGGGCGAGCGGGAGCGAGATCTCAACAAAACAAGAGGAAATGCCGTCCGAGGCGGCGAGACGAGGTGACGACAAATGTCCAGAGTAGGAGCGCCCGAGCGGTGGGCCTGACTCGAACCGAGATCACGCTGAGACGAGACAATAAGGGGAAAACACACGATGATATTCCGAGTCAGTAGAGCAAGGTTATATACATGTAGAACAATAGCTTCCCAAGTAGCTAGGGATGAATCGGGTAAGGGAGAGGCGGCGTAGGGGAAGCGAACAACGAAACGCGGGGACGACAGAGTCAAAGGGAGATGGGCGCGAACACAAGTAACCGAAACAGGGCATCTAAGTGAAAGGAAGCGAGTATACGAACAAGGGGCCGAGACATATGACGCACGACAATAGAGTCCTCCTCCTCCTCCTCCTACGACGACGACAATGACGGGTGCGATGATTCGCACGGCCTCTAACGGCGTGGTTGAGCTGCAATCCGATCTTGACATCTTGAAAGGGGTTGCGAGGTGGGCGGTGCGACGGAGATGGGAAGGCGATGGACAAAGGAGCACGAGGCGCGAGGGTGCGCTGCCTGGCTATGAGGGGTTTGGGAAGCCTCTTGCAGGGCGAGTACAGGCGACGGCAGACCATGGGCGATGGAGGGTAACGAGCGGGAGGTGAGAGAGAGAGTGTGTGTGTACACACACGAGGCCAGGGAAGAGAGAGGAGGGAATCGATAGCAGGGAATCGATAGCGTAGCGCAACGCCATGAGAACGCGAATCCGAAATGGCAGTAGGCCACGCAACGCCGGACCGAGACCGAAAAGACCGAAAATAGATGATTTCGGGGCCAGCGCCCGAGCTATCCTTACAACGGACACCGATAAACACGCCCCAAAAATGTAGCCTTGCAGGTACCATGCCCTCATTCGTTCACATGCTCGGATAGTAATTTGACGATCTCTGTGTGTCCTTGCACCCTCGCCTCGTCAGTCGAAGTCTTGCCAAAGATATCCTGCGCGTTCACATTTGCACCGTGCTTCAATAATAATTGCACGAGATCCAGATATCCGTATTTGGCAGCATAGTGCAACGGGAGTCGGTCATAACTTTCGCTCGCATTGATCACGGCATTGTGCTCAAGAAGTATCTCGGCAACCTCGAGATGCCCATTGCCTGCCGCAAGGTGCAGTGGGGTCCATTGGTCGTCCTGCTTGGCGTTCACGTCTAGCCCATGGCAGAGTAGCCACCGCGTAACATCAGGGAAACCTCGCATCGATGTCAAATGCAGAGGAGTTCGGCCATGGTTGCCCCGGATATTCACATCGGCGCCATTCTCCAGTAGTAACCACACAGTCTCGATGTCGTGTTTGGAAAACGCTGCGTGTAAGGGAGTCCCGTAGTTACCATCTTTGACGTTCAAGTCCTGTGGGCGCTTCGAAAGCACGTGTTCTACCAGGGCCCGGTTTCCAACCCGTACCGCGTAATATAAGGGCGGTGCTGCTGGTTGTGATGGGCTTGTCCCTGACCTCGAGGACCCCTTAACGTTGTGGAGCCAGAGCCATGCAGCGAAATGCGGCTTGTCCGCATCAAACAATTCATCGACCCCATCCTTCACGTGCGACAAAACATTCTCGAACTTGACGTGCTCGGGCCAGTACTCTGCTGCGTATTGGGCCAGGGGATAGCCGACGATGCCGTCGCCGTCAATTCGCTCGTCTAGTCGGAGGAGGACACCTAAAGATGCTTGTGCGAGAATCGTGTGGGCAGACTCCAGCCGAATATGGAATTGGGACTCCTCTCCAAGAGAACTTGCGAGGCGATTTGACGTCAAGAACTCTTTCACGGAGAAGTGGGAGAACTGAACAACCCGGGAATCGCCATCCATGACTACGGTCACCAAACTGGAGCATGCTGACAGCACCGCCTCTTCGTTATCTTCCCACCGCCAATCAGCGTTTAACTTCGGGCCCCCGCTCGCGTTGAAGTCGACCGCCAGGACTTCGGCAAGTTCCTCGACTCGAAGTGGACGAACGGCGACAGTCAGGCATTGCAGAAGGCGATAGGCGTGATCTCTGTTCGCCCGGCTGATCTCCCTCAGTATCCGCTCGTATGTCTCGTCAAGAGACTCGGGTAATTGCTCGAGGATGTTGAGCACACTCGATGGGAAACAATGACGTAATATCTCCAGTTGACAGAACACCCATCGGAACCTGCGCCAAGTTTTCAGCAAGCACGACAAGGAACTAGCGACGACCTTACATTCCATCGGCCTTGGCTGAGAGTCTTCCGACGACAATGTCCCTTTCCTCGGCTCTCCATCTCCGCATCCTCGAGTCCGAATAAACGATTGAGCTGACATAGTTCGCGATGTCCGCATTCTGACCACTTTCATCGTGAAGAGAGATCCGGTGGGCCGCCAGTGGCTCGAGAGCATTACGGATGTCGATCTCGGGACGACTCGTGACACATAAATGCAAGTTCGAAAGTTTCAACTCGACGAGTTCCTTGACAAGTATCAGGACCTTTTCACGAGGTGATGGCATCCCCGAAGTGTTGACACATTCGTCAACCGCGTCTAAGATGAGGTAGACTGCAGTTTGTCCGAGGGCCATGAGCATGGTCTTGAGGCATTGGGTGAGTGCGTCGTCATTTGGCTGTACTGAGCCCTGACGATGGGAAGAGTGCAAGGCATGAAGAGTGTCGCAGTAAACATCGGACTGATGAGAGAGCTGGATGAGAAGGGAGGAGAGTAGAGCGCGGGAGTCCTGTTTTCCGGTGTCCTTGAAGTCGAAATAGAAGTAGGCCATCGACGCGAACCCAGCGGTGCAGACCTCTTCGATATCCCGGACGATCACGGAGCTGGACGAAACCGTAGCTTAAGCTCGACTGTAGATGCAATAGGTCAGGAAGAAACGAACCTAAGAATACTTTTGCCCGAGCCCGCTGAGAGAACAGAAAGGCGTTAGTAACAATTCGGTCACAGAGGAAGGGACATACGTTTTCCGTGGACCCACAACAGGCAGCCATGAGCCCTCCAATACTTGAAAGCGTCGCCTCTAGTGAGCCATGCTGCGGTACCCTTGTGATGAGCGCCACAGGCGGTGTTATAATTGATGGATGGATCGGGGGGAGAGATCCAATTTCGAAGGTCGCGTCGAAGCTGGTTGCCTGTTATTGTAAATATGTGAGCGGCCACGGGAAATGACAGCAGGCGCTGTGGAGATCACTGACGACTGATATCGTCTATGGTGTTGACGATCCGTTGTAATACTACGGTTGTTTCTTTCCCTCCTGGCCAAGCCGAAGTGTGAGGATGGTGCGTAGGACAGATAGCACGGAATCACACACCGTCGATGATTAGCTTGACATCGTCATTGACAACCGCCACCCTATGATCAACTTGCTTGACTCTGTCATCGACGGCCTGCACTTTGTGGTCAACGCGTTGGACGCCTTCGTCGACGCCACGGACCCTCTCGTCGACGCCATGAACGTTATCGCCGACGCGTTGGACCCTCTCGTCGACACCTTGGACTCTCTCGTCGACACCCTGGACTCTTTCGTCGACACCCTGGACTCTTTCGTCGACACCCTCTACCTTTCCATCGACGTCTTGCACCCCCTTGTTGACACCCTCCACCTGGAACCCGACGCCCTTCACCTTGTCGTCAACACCATGCGTCACTTTCAGGACTTCTGCAGTCGCCATCCGAGCCTCTTCTTGCGTCAATCTGTCCAGTTTCTGCAGCGCATCCTCAATATCTCGTCTTCCCACTAGCTTTTTCAGAAATTTCTCTGAATAAAATCCAATGAGACGAAATCAGAGTATAACTGGAGAATGACGTACTCGCAAATCCCTGTTTGATTTCCTTCGTCGCAATTGCGAAAATAGACAGAACCTCTACCATGATCTTCACGATAACGTCCGTCATAGCTGCTGTCTGCGGGACTTCCGTATATGCCTCGAGTCGTTTGAAGAAGTTCTCAATGCGCTCGAAGATATCGATGAGGACCTCGTGACTGGCGGCAACATCCTTGGACGCCTGAATGACCGAGCGGTCATGATAGTTCACAAAGTGTGGCGAACGGAGATACGCACCAAGAGTAGAACACCAACTCCAGCAAATATCACCTTGGCGGGAGAGAACACCTAGAAAACACGTGTGAGACAGTGAAAGCACAAATCTCGAACGACGCAACCTCGCGAGACTCACCAAACCAACGCCCTCGCCAAGTGTAGCGGAGAATGCGTAAAGGACGTTTACGGTCGGATTAAGCCACCTTGTCAACCTCTCATCGTCTCTCCGAGACTGATCGAACTCGTCAACCTGGGCTTTGAGCACAGCGAGAATTGCATCTGGAGAATTGCAGGTCTTGAGCTGGGCGGCTAAGGGATGGGACGTGATGTCCTGCCCTGTTCGCTTTTTGTAGGCTTTGAAGGCAGTTCTGAAGATAGAGTCGAAGTTAGAGGAAGAGGTGGTTGGGAGAGGGGACTGAGGCATGGTGTATCCGTATGGTGTCGGTTCGTGTTAGGAGAAGAGGAGATATAACCTGTGCAATTAACCGGAGAGCTGAGATAGGCACAGCCTCATGTAATGCAAATATTTGGGTGATCTGGATAAGGGTGATAGACGCGCCACCGACATGATAACGATTAAATGCAGCAGGGGAAATAGTTCGGGTTGAAGGAAGAAAGGACCGTTAACGGCGATGACTCGGTGCGATACTGTAGCATACATACAGACAGACCGAAGGACTGGCCTATTATTTATTTATATTTTGTACGATACATATGTTAGGTAGGATGAGTCGGGAATAGGGCGCCCTCAGGCTAGCCTCGCACTCTTTGTCTCAGGCAACGTGCTTTTCATTCTCTTGATCAGAAGTTGATCTGTGTTACCCTTTCTAACTATTCGACATACCGTTGACATGAATGTTCGGCTTCTCACACTCAACCTGTTCTACGTCGACAAATCCGTGCCGATCATCTCCGGCGTAGCCTCCGCAATCGAGCACTTCATTGACGTCTGGTTCATACTCGCCTACTCTGGTGCAGATCTGCGCAAATTCCAGGTGAGCCTCCTCCCGTCCTGTACGTGCAGAAGACAGTTCTGACCGCGCCCAGTTTCTCGCGGTGGACCTCTACTGCCCGTAGCTTTTCCTCGCGCTCTCCCCCCGTCTGCCCCTTGTCGCGCTCTTTGTGGTCGTTGTCCTCGCGCTCGTCACCTTTGAGAAGGTCAGGGGACTTTTTACAAGCTCAAAATACATCTATCCAAAGAGGAGGTGGTCAGTGCTACACCAGTCTCATCGCTTGTGTGGTTTCACGCGTCGCTGTAGGGTCAGGACTTCATTGTGACGTTGGAAACCGTTCACTAATCCGTCTGTTGTTGCTGTACTTTGCAAGGCATGTTTTGCGAACACCCGAGGAGGCTCACTTTCTAGCAGACATCACAAACAATTTGTCGTGTATGGTTGCCACTGCGGGGTGTGATAGTGCGTATAACTGTTTGGGTCCTTGCTGTGTTCGTTGCTCATATCGCATAAAACCGCTTCCCCCACCATTTCTCGTGCACACATCGCCCTCAGAGGCCCATTTATACCCACACACACACACACACGGCCATTACTCCTACACACACACGTCGGCGCCGTTCACATCGCATCCGCACACGCATGTTATTCTGTACGCGTCGCCATACTACAAAGTCGCATCTGCACATTCGCGTGGGCTGGCGGGGTACTCTCGGTCGTGTTGGCGCTCGGTACTGGACTGCCATAACCAGCTGGCCAGTGGGTGTCGTTGCGTGATGCTATTCAGTGCTCTCAGCGCATACGAGCATGGGGGTAGGGCTGCCGTTGTTGTTCGCCTTGATCCCCGCTGACGCATATAGGAAGCTCTGATGCCTAGCATCTCTCCGTCTTCACTCGCAAGATTTTTCCCCGGATTTTGGGAGCTACGCTCGCCATATCCAGGGACTACGTCCTCGGCAACGGGGGTTAGGTCGTTTTTGCACCGTTGACTCCGAGACTTCTTGTTCTTTTGATCGTGACGGGTCTAGTCACCGTCAGTTGGTTGGTGCTGTTGACCCATCTGCAGAGCTGGGCTCGTCCTCGTCCATTGCTCGAAATTAACAAAAACAGCTCAGATGGAAAACAGACGCAGACATCCCCCCAATCACTGCCCTCTCAATGCCCCTCGTCCTTCCACTCGTCGCGCTCCTCGTCCTCTGGCAAGTCGCGTTCCTCGGCTGCTGGTCCATCCACATCGTGACCTGCGCGACGCATGTTCCCCCCGACCCCCGACCCCCAGCGACACGCCACCACCGCCCCTAGCGTACCCGCATTCGTACTCCCCTTCTTCAGATCACAGACCGGGAATCCGCTACCCCCCACGGAAGCCACCCGTCCCAAAACAGCGCAACTCCGCGCGGCGCAAAGCACGCGCTCCTGCTGCAACGTGGCTCCTGCCGCTCTCGGCGTCCGTTATTTTTTAGAGTCGTCGTTCATCACATTTATCATTCCCATCGTACCCTCAGTGCAGATAGTGATCGTAGTATGCAATCCCAGTGGCTTTGCCTGTCCGTGTACTCTTCGAACCCCTCAATCGTGTGGCACATCTCCATCATCGATCAGCGCAGGACCTGCAGGCCGCCAGTACAACGCCGGTAAACTACCATCAACTTACGGGTCCGGACGGTTCATACCCGTCCTTTGCTCGTACCACATAACAAATGGCGAGCGGGACGGGTACGGTGTACAGCACCAGCACTGGCACAGCCAAAATCCATAGTTGCCATATTTCAAGGTATCTTGACAATGGTATTAAATTAGTCGCATTCCCCAACTTGAGCATCATCCGTCGCAACCTCGAACGTAAGTTACTACGACAAAACATTCGGACACGATATGATAAAACGCCGTGAAAAGCCTCGAGCTCGCGGGCACCAGCACCACGTCCTCACTCATTCGTTCACATGCTCGGATAGTAGTTCGACGACCTCTGTGTGTCCTCTCGCCCTCGCCTCGTCAGCCGGAGTCTTGCCAAACATAGTCCGCGCGTTCGAATTCCCACCGTGCTTCAATAACAATCGTGCGACTTCCAGATGTCCGTATTCGGCGGCAATGTGCAACGGGACTCGGCCCGTATATTCACTCGTATTGACCTCGGCATTGTGCTCAAGAAGTATCTCGGCAACTTCTGGACGCCATTGAGTGCTGCGTAGTGTAGTGCGGTCCATTGATCTTCATCCTGGGCGGTCACGTCTACGCCACGGCGGAGCAGCCACCGGGTAACATCAAAGAAACCGTTGCCCGATGTGCAATGCAGAGGAGTTCGGTCCTCGTAGCCCCGGATATTCACATCGGCGCCGTTCTCCAATAGCAACCACACAGTCTCGATGTCGCGTTTGGAAAATGCTGCGTGCAAGGGAGTCCCGTAGTAACCACCTTTGATGTTCACATCCTGTGGACGCTTCGAAAGTACACGTTCTACCAGGGCCCGGTTTCCAATCAGCACGGCGTAATATAAGGGCGGTGCTTCTGGTTGTGATGGGGTTGTTGTCCCTGCCATCGAGGACCCGTCAACGTCGTGGAGCCAGAGCCATGCAGCGAAATGCGGCTTGTCCGCGTCAAACAATTCATCGATCCCATCCTTCACGCGCGAAAAAACATTCTCGAAATTGACGTGCTCGGGCCAGTGCTTTGCTGCGTATTTGGCGAGGGGATAGCCGACGATGCTGTCGCGGTCAACTTGTTCATCTAGTCGGAGGAGGACACCTAGAGAAGCCTGTGCAAGAATCGTGTGGGCAGACTCGAGCCGAATATGGAATTGGGACTCCTCTCCAAGAGAACTTGCGAGGCGATTTGACGTCAAGAACTCTTTCACGGAGAAGTGGGAGAACTGAACAACCCGGGAATCACCGTCCATGACTACCGCCACTAAACTGGAACATGCTGACAGCACCGCTTCTTCGTCATCTTCCCACCGCCAATCCGCGTTTAACTTCGGACCCCCGCTCGCGTTGAAGTCGACGGCCAGGACTTCGGCAAGTTCCTCGACTCGAAGTGGACGAACGGCGACGGTCAGGCATTGCAGAAGACGACATGCGTGCTCTCTGTTCGCCCTGCTGATCTCCCTCAGTATCCGCTCGTATGTCTCGTCGAGAGACTCGGGTAATTGCTCGAGGATGTTGAGCACGCTTGATGGGAAACAATGACGTAATATCTCCAGTTGACAGAACACCCATCGAAACCTGCCGCAAGTTTTCAGCAAGCACGACAAGGAACTATCGACGACTTTACATTCCGTCGGCCTTCGCTGAGAGTGTTCCAACGACCACGTCCCTTTCCTCGGCTCTCCATCTCCGCATCCTTGAGTCAGAGTAAACAACTGAACTGACATAGTTCGCGATGTCCGCATTCTGTCCACTTTCATCGTGAAGAGAGATCCGGTGGGCCGCCAGTGGCTCGAGAACATTACGGATGTCGATCTCGGGACGACTCGTGATACACAAATGCAAGTTCGAAAGTTTCAACTCGACGAGCTCCTTGACAAGTATCAGGACCTTTTCACGAGGTGATGGCATCCCTGAGGTGTTGAGACATTCGTCAACCGCGTCTAAGATGAGGTAGATCGGGGTTTTTCCGAGGGCCACGAGCATGGTCTTGAGGCATTGTGTGAGTGCGTCGTCATTTGGCTGTACTGAGCCCTGACGATGGGAAGAGTACAAGGCATAAAGAATGTCGCAGTATACATCAGACTGATGAGAGAGTTGGACGAGAAGAGAGGAGAGTAGAGCACGAGAGTCCTGCTTTCCGGTGTCCTTGAAGTCGAAATAAAAGTAGGCCATCGACGCCAATCCGGCGTTGCAGATGTCTTCTATATCTCGGATGATCACGGAGCTGGTCGAAAGTATAACTTGAACTCGACTGTAGATGTGATAAGTCAGAGATAAACGAACCTGAGAATACTTTTCCCCGAGCCCGCTAAGATAACAGAACAGCGTTAGTAGCAATTCGGTCGGAGAGGAAGGAACGTACGTTTTCCGTGAACCCACAACAGGCAGCCGTCAGTTCTCCAACCCTTGAAAGCGCCGCCCCCAGTGAGCCATGCTGTGGTACCCTCGAGGTGAGCACCACAGGCAGTGTTATAATTGATGGACGGATCGGGGGGAGAGATCCAGTTTCGAAGGTCACGTCGAAGCTGGTTGCCTGTTAAGTATGTGAGCGACCGCCGCCAATGACCGTGGCAAGGGGGATCACTGACGATTCATATCGTCTATAGTGTTCACGATCCGTTGTATTGCTGCAGTTCTCTCTTTTCCTCCTATCATAGGCAAGCCGAAGTGAGGATGGTGCGTATGACAGATAAGCACGGAATCGCACACCTTCGATGATTAATTTTACATCGTCGTTGACGACCCCCACTCGATCATTTACTTGCTTCACTCTGTCATCGACGGCTTGCACTTTGTGGTCAACACGTTGAACTCCTTCACTGACGCCATGGACCCTCTCATCGACGCCTTGGACCCTTTCGTCGACACAATCCACCTTCCCGTTGACACCTTGCACCACCATCTTGACGTCCTCCACCTGGAAGCCGACGCTCTTCACCCTGTCATCCACACTATGCGTCAGCCTAAGGACTTCGGCATTCGCCATCCGCGCCTCTTCTTGCGTCAATCTGTCGAGTCTCTCCAGCGCGTCCTCAATATCCCGTCTTCCCACTAGCTTTTTGACGAATTTCTCTGAATAACATCCAATGAGATGAAATTAGGGCATAACTGGGAGTGACTTACTCGCTCGCCCCTGTTTGATCTCCTTGGTCGCTATCGCAAAAATAGATAGAACCTCGACCATAATCTTTACTATAATGTTCGTCATAGCTGCTGTCTGTGCAACTGATGTATAGGCCGCGAGCCGTTTGAAGAAGTTCTCGATGCGTTCGAAGATGTCAATGAGGACGTCGTGGCTGGCGGCAACATCCTTGGATGCCTGAATGACCGAGCTGTCATGGTGGTCAAGGTACAGTAAACGGGGATACTCACCAAAAGTAGAACTCCAATTCCTGCAAATATCACCTTGGCGGGAGAGAACACCTAGAAAGCGAGTGTGAGAGCGCAAATCCGGAACGAGGCAGCTTTCCGAGACTCACCAAACCAACGCCCTCACCAAGTGTAGCCGAGAATGCGTAAAGGACGTTTACAGTCGGATTAAGCCACTTTGTCAACCTCTCATCGTCTCTCCGAGACTGATCGAACTCATCAACCTGGGCTCTAAGCACAGCGAGAATTGCATCGGGAGAGTCGCAGGTCTTGAGCCAGGCAGCTAAGGGATGAGACGTGATCTCCTGCCCCGTTCGCTTTTTGTAGGCTTTGAAGGCAGTTCTGAAGATAGAATCGAAGTTCGAGGGGGGGTGGTTTGCGAGAGGGTGCCCGGACATGGTGTGGCAGTAGGCCCTGAGGGTCGAGGAGAGGAAAAGTATGCTTATGCCATTTACCGCATATGGGGGGTGGGTATACGATAACGACATGGATACTAGTAGACGCGCTATCTTGCACGCTTATCGACTTAGTCACAGTATAGAACGTGCCAGTGCCGTGTCGAGAGAGAAATACAGTTGCTCGAGGAAGAGAAGAACGTTGATCGCAAGGAAGACAGCTATGATACCATACAGCATAGGAATGACAGGTGGCAGCACTCAAACAAAGCAATCTTGACAAAAGGACTGTCGTTTTGTACAATACCATACTACAGTTTCCAATGGGTATAGAATCCTGATCGTCCTGAACTATAAGACATCCCTATGCCTGGGTGTGGCTAGTTGACGAGGTACGCTATGCGCTACGGTAAGGCGTAACGAGCCGGACTATCCTTTATTATGCTAAGTGTCTTGGGTTTCAGGTTTCTTTGGCTTCGCGTTGCCGAGTGTTTTAATAGCATATGTCTGGCGCTATCTCCCGGACATGTCGACGTCGAAGGTGAATAGACAATAAGTCCGGTGGATCCTACAGGATCGGTGGTGGCGGATATCCATCGTGCTGCAGCCCGAGTTCGAGCCAACCGTGACATCATTGAAGAACACGAGGTGGGAGAGCGGCTCTCGGAAAGCAAGTAGTCATTGAGTGGCGAGATTGTACTATCCGCTATCTGTACAACTGCGGTCAGCTGTGCCGGGACAGATAGATCATGGGAGGAGAGACCGAGGAGAGACGAACGGGCGTCGCCACTCTTGGACTCGGAGCCACTTGTGCCAGACGCGTCTACCTCGACGTAGAGTCAGACCGCAGACGAGCACGCTAATTCAAGTGCCCATTACGGTAATACCTACTCTTGGCACCAATGTCAGGAATATATACGTACCGCTGCACGAAGTACGAGAAGGTCACGGAAGAGATACGGCCTTACAGTAATACTGGACCGGTTGCCGGGGTTCCGGAATAATCCGAACAATCCGCCGCCGGAAGAGCTTGTCGCGATCTCCGGCTTCTACTAGAGCTCTACTAGTCCATTATTATTTTCGGCGCGCGGACTCAGGCTACTGTAACTTACCAGTAGCGGCCGCGTCACCGTCCTCTCGACGCCTCCTCGTCCTTCTACCCGTCGCGTGCCTCGTCCCCTGGCAAGTCGCGTTCCTCGGCTGCTGGTCCATCCACCTCGGGACCTGCGCGACAACCCATTCCCACCGCCCCCAGCGCCATTGCCGTCTCCACCGCTAGTGAGCTCGCATTCGCATTCCACTTCTCCCGATTACAGACCGGGAATTTGCTATCCCCCGCGGACCCCACTCGCCCCAAAAATAGCGCAATTACGCGCGACGCAAAGCACGCGCTCGTCGCTTTCCCGCGCTCCATGTGCGCTAGGCCTCCCACTCATCCCGGACTCATCCCTCCGCATTTTACCATTATTCTGTTTATCTGATGCACCCCCATTCCTTAGCCTACATTCCCTGGTATATAACCAATGTAATTACCATCTCTACACCCAGACTTCTAATAATAGACTTCTCCCATCAGATTTCGGACTTTGAGCTCAGTGAGGCTCATCCCTTGCGTTCCACAGCACGCCGCACTCATGCACGGCCTTAGCAACTCGAAACTGACGCGCGACTCCGGCGGTCACCTATGCAAAGTCTTGCGGTGCGCCGACGAAGCGTGCGTGACTGTTTCTGATCACCTGTGACCAAGCGACCCGATTCCCTCTCCCAACATCGCCGCGCTCATGTGCGGCCCTAGCCCTTTGACAACGGACACGTCCGTGATAGCTGCGGACCTATAAACAGCCCGGGCGCTGCGGAGGCCTGCGCGATACCTTGCGACGCTTCACACCCCCTAGACCCTGCGCTCATCTTAGACTGATTCCTAGCATCTAGGAACAGTTGAGGGTATCACCATATCTCAAGGTATCGCTCGAAAGTAGTATTAATTCGTCGCGTTCCCTAACTTGAGCATCATCCATCGCCCTACGATACAACCTTGAACGTACTATGACGAAAACATTCGGAACACGATATGATAAACAACGCCCTGAAAATGTAACCTCGCAGGTACTAGCAGTTAAGAGGCACTGCGACCTAACAGTTAATTGGATAAATCGAAACGCTGTTTTTTAGTGGGTAGTAGATTCTGACCCCCACACTACCATCCGATGGGTGTGTGTCAAGGCATTTCCCCCCGTTTTCGAGCTTCCAAGGATCGCTTTAGCGCGTTAGATGAGACTGTGAGGTAACCTATTGGTTACTTACTATCTCTTGCTATCTAATACATCGCCTGTCCAAAAAAAAAAAGATTACATAGTACTGCACGTCGGGTTATCTTGTCTCTATTCTACCCTCCGTCGCCCTTTAGTACCATCTACCCTGTCCTTCTTCGCCTGGCTTGTAGAGTACATACTGCACCATACACTGGGAAGACTAAAAACGAAAGATCATGATTTCGCTTGACAGCTTCCGACATACGCTAGACTTCGATATATATATACGACGTGGTTCCCGCCGCTAAACGACCACCTGGTCGCGAGTGACGCAAATATCTACAAACCAGATGTATCAGATAGCAGACCGAATAAAGGAAACGTTGCATCGCCCACCAATGATCCTGCTAGTGCCTCGTCCCGCGCAGTCTTCCGAAGACCCCGCTACTAACGCGGCAGAAGGCTTTTCAAATTCGATTTCCGACCCGGGCTCAGGCCGGGAGTCCGGTAGTGAGAGCGCATGTCAGGGGCGGGGATTTGACTACAGCTCCGCGCCCCTCACGGATGGAGATCCGATTATTCAGAGAGACGAGGAGCGTATTGGAATATCTGCACCAGCACCCGCCAACTGTCCGTCAGCCACGGTGTGTGAAAACCACAAGTTGAAGATAGATCGATCTCACAGTTTTCCAAGGACGGCTGTTCTGTAAGGTAGGCGTTTCAGATACGCGAAACCCGGGTGGGCGTGGCATAGACGTACGGGCAGGTGAACCAGGGTTCGTCCTACGTTAAAGTACTGGGATGAGTCATCAAACGTGTGGAATGTAGTAGAATCGCCCACAGGGAATATGGCAACTATCAGGAGCGTTACGATCCCTACGGTTGCTGAGAGCAAACGATTGAGTTAAGTAGCGTCCCAGATCCCAGGGTCAGCTTACTGGTTCAGTACAGTTGGTCTCGATTATTAAGCGAATGACTTTCGATAAGGCAGTGATCACTGAAGTGACCACATCCTTCTCTGCGTCGTCGATCCCAGCTACCGCAGCGACGAGGAGAGAATCAGTACGGACGCTCGTAAGTCAGTTGACAAGGACTTACGTAGAAAAGCAACAAGCCGGCGATGAGGACGTCAGCCGAGGCATTTCCGCTCACCCAAGTCTGTAAGGGCCAGTCGTTGTTAGAAAGGCAGAGGAAAGATAGGTTGTGGACACGGTGGCCCTACCAAGCCAATGACCTTGAGCATTCGGCCACTAGGGAACTTCTTGTGAGCATGGGTCTGCAGATGTGAGCTAAATTAAGAATACCCTGTAACTCGAGACGGACGAGACTTACATAGATACCCCCATAAAACCCAGCCGCTGCGGAAACAATAGAGAACTGGGAGGTAGGAAAATGAAATATGGGCACAAGAGTCAAAGACCGACGCGACGACTCACGAGACAGATGAGCAAGCATAGAAACCGTGAAGACTTCCTGCTGAGTACCCAGATGCGATACACGAAAAAAATTCGACTATTAATGCAACTATGACTCCGATAATGGGCACGTCGAAGGGAGACACGTAGGGAGCGGTGAGGTGGTCCATATTGCCGAAGCCGGAGACAAACCAATAGTAGAGGTCCGCTCCAGCGAGTGCTGTCTGCAATGTTTCGACCAAGAATACAGAGTACACTGCGGAGGTCAGGACGGCGAGTACAATCGGCGCCTACGTAGAACATACCCAGTAACTTAAGCAGTGTCCTATCTCCTGGGAAATTATAGCTGTACACGTCTTCACCGCTCGATGATGTCCCTTGCGCTGGACGAACTTATGGAAGATATACAATGCGAAACTCACAGATCTGAACTACGAGAACCCCATACAGAGTCCAGTTCCAGAGGGCTCCCAGTAGCTGGGGTGTGTGGTGAAGTGTGACACCATCGATACCGATAAGACACCACATACCAATGGGGCAGCACTGCAGAAAGAGGGTCAAACTCGTGCTGTATGTCATAACCATCGCCAGACACGACGGCACTTACATCTCTGCAATGTTTGGAGGGATCGGGGGATTCGACATGGCCTGGGAATGGACGGCTGCAAGGCAAGAGAATGGTGTACAGATTCGCGGACAGTGATCCACAACGTTCAAGGGTCTAGTGAATATAACAGGGCTTGGAGTGGAGGAGGCACTGCTTATGATTCCCTGATACAGGAAATGATTCCCAAGTTTTTAGATGTACAATATGTCAGACGTGCGACTGGCTAGTGTCAAGACCATGCCATGCGTGAAACGGCCGTGGAGCACCAATCAATTCGTGCCAAACTGACTATACAATGATCTCCAAGTGACCTCTACTAGTCTTGTCACAAGACACGGGTTGATGATGAGCGCCGACATGCTGCACATGGAAAACCAACGAAGTATTGATACCCGCCAGGCCGAACTGACATTCGTGGGAGGACGTGCCATCACCGTGCCATCGTCGCCATGGTGTTAATCACGATCTCTGAGGATCTGAGGCTGACTCGGAGGCCTGAGGACCAATGCTTGGATATCACCCATAGAGAGGAGAGCGATACCTCACGGTAAGTACGTTCGATCTCGACCTAGGACGTCGCTGCCAGGTCCCTCGTGCAAGTCCTTGTAAGTCGGTTTGTTCATCCCTGAATGTACTGATGTACTGTATGTGTCACGGTAAAGGATGTTTGTTAAATAGATTCTCTGAAGATCTACTTGATAGGAGGGTTGTACGAAATAAAAGAATTCCGGTTTTTCAGACCGGTTGGAAAATGGGCGGAGTGGTGGCACGGCACGATTCCGCACGAAAGAGGAAACTGAGCACGTGCCGCCTTCTCCGCTCGTGCCAAAAGGCTCGTTTCTCACTCCACCTCAGACTGGCCAACTTTTCGATTTTCGACTGTCCATGTAGCCAATGGTGACCTTAGTTATGTATTCTGGCACCTATCCGGCAAATAATATAGCCACTATCAACGTCTTGATCGACATCGTCTGGATCTGGTGGTCAGGGTCCGTACTTTCCACCACCCTTTCGTCTTTTGTCCTACTGTGGTCAAACTTTTGAATAGAATTTCTTTTTCTTATGATCTCGTATCTATAGATGCTACCTCACCTACTGAATTTTTTTGGGCTGAAAGGACATCGAAAATATGGCGATCTATTGCAATCTTTAAAATTTGCATGAGGTTGAACTTAAATTACTACTAACACAATAGTACAACCGAAGCCAGGCGTGGCCCATGAATGAACGTAATTGTCAGGAGTGCTGCACTAAGCCTAGTTCCCTGGCGCGGAAACGCAATTTTGGTGCTGTGTTTCACAAGCTGTCACGGTCAAGTCACCCATGTTGCCTGAAGCATTGGCTGGCATCGGCACACGCTCTCATTTGAAGATCGCTGTCCGGGACAGATTAGCGTGTGTTCTCATCCCCCGCCTCGAATGTCGCCGACGTACCACGACCGCCTGAGGGCGTTGGCCAAGATCATATAACTCGCATCACCCTGTACCTGGAACTGTTCGCTCGATAGTTGTATCACAGCGGGCGCGGTGGATCCGAGTGAGCCCGTGAAGGTTTGTAGGTTTTTCCTGTGTTAGAGGCAGGGTCACGTTTTGCGTTGTTTTGGGTGGAAGACCGTGGCTTTTGTTGTGTCCACCCATCGCTCGAAGGGGTCGCCGAGGGACTCTGGAGAAAGGGTCAGATGAAGAACAGATAAGAGTATATGACCCAAACCGATGGCGACGACGACCGCGATCGAGTCTGGGTGTCGGTATTCGTGGGCGTAGTGTCTTTGTCGTTGCCACTGTTCTGAAGAGTCGCCTGGTCGTTTTGAGGTTGGGTATTTGCTTGAGTGCCTTTCTTGACAGACGTTTGGCCCTTGGCTGGGTCAAAGAACAGATTAGGGTCGTTCGCCGGGTCCTGCTTCTGGACGAGGCAGTTGAGTTCTGGGTGTTTGGGAGCTTTCTGGCAAAAGACAGAGTTTCGGAGAGTCGGAGGATTGATAGTGAAGTCCTAGAGTTTTTATTTGAAAACAGGTTATCATCGACCCTGTGGCCCGAGACCTCCATGAGTAAAATATACCGGAGGCGTGCTCTTCTCGGCTTGGCGGTACTCCTTCGCGAGAGCAAGCATGTTCGCTTGCGTCGCAGCATCAAACTGTTTGCTCGCGTCTGGTCTACGAGTCAGTGAAAAAATACATTTCGCGAGAAACCATAGCACACCGATGATTTTGTCTGCCATATCTTGTTGCGTGCCCTCGCCCTGCGCTGCGAGAAGAGGAGTATTTGCCGTGCTTGCGAAGACACCACAAACCTGACCAGGGCAGGCACTTCCGAGGTCGCTGATTACCTGGGGATGCTCATGTCCAAGCCGACGGGGGTTTAGCAAGACAGCCCTGCCGCCTTTTTCTGCCCAGAGTACGCGTCCGAGCGTGAGGTCGGAAAGGGACAGAGTAGCTAATAAAGTGAGTGAGAGAACGGCTCCGTTCAACATTTTGAAATAGCAGGAAAGCGACAGGGAGTGTTGTACGGCAAGGTGTGACTGGTGAAAGGGTAGGAAAGGGAACCACGCGCAGACAGTGTGGAGTGGAGTGAATGAGAGGACTAGAAGTCGATCAACCGGCGCTCGCAAGTTGGGTCGTTGGAAGGAAAGTGATCTGAGGAACATAGGTACTTCTGAACGAGTCTTTATACCCAGGTAAGCCGCGGCAGGAACATGGAAGGGCTTTCGTCTCTGAGGTGTTCTCCCATTTGGACCCCTCAGTTGTTTGAGAGACCGCGGCCCGAGGTCCGTAACATCACGACGGTCGCCTGTGGGTAGCGACTGGAAACTGAGCCCCACCACCAGTATATGGCAAGCAATAGGCTCGGACCAGCCGGTTTTCGAACTCAGACGCTCCGCTCATTTCACTTCGTCTCTCGTTCTCAACCGGCTGGGCTCAAATGTATAGGGATTGTCGTTTTGGCCCGTGAGAAATTTGCCTCAGTCATATTTTCACGCTTGTAAAATCCTCTCCATCCTCGAATCCTCCATGCGCCCTCTATTTTGGAAGCTTCTACCTCAAAGTCAACAGAAAATATGATGTATTACCCATTAACATAAAGTAGAATACATGTGAACTTTGTTTGACGCTAATGAAGTGAGAGATCGAGAAAATTGTGACACTCTTCAGGTGGCATAGGGTGTGGTGACGGAAATGGTGCGAAAATCCCAAGATGTGGTGGGGCTGGATGTGCACGTTCTGTTGGCAGTGCGCGTTGATGGTATTGTGGGTTAGAAAATGGAGTTGGGGATGGAGTGGGCAACTCGAATGTGGGAGACAAGTTCTGCTGATGAGCGGCTGTGTGAGACCTTCCCGATGAGGAAGCAACAATGGCGGGGGCCGTGAAAAGAGCTGTGGGGGTCAGCAATGTCAAGGGCTTGAGGGTAAAGCCGGGATGCAGCGGCAGGAACAGGGTTTGATGCAGAGCTCCAGCGATGGCTGAGCGGCATCAGTGTCTATAGCCGAAGGTCAACTGTAGGGTTAGAAACAGGAGTGGAATGATGAGGTGGTGGGCGGCTGGTTGTTGAAGAGGACGGGGATGGCTCAAGAAAGGTGTGTGCACTTGAGGGTTTCTTCCGTGATGGTCTGATGTCTTGAGGTTGCCTTGCGGCTCGCTGGGTGCAATGACATGGGGGTCATAAATGCGTGCGCTGGTACGTGGCGTTATCCTTGACGCCTAGCCAAGTCACCGAAGGTAGTATTATTGCAGCGCAGCTGCCAGTGTGCTTGGACTTGAGGTGCATTGCCGACTAGCGCTCTTCTCCTAACGTGAAGTCGCACTTGTTGTGCGCATGTTTGTGAAGCTTGGAAATGGTGCTCTTGATGCCTAGAACCGTTCTGAACTTCTGTGCAAGTTGCAAAAGTTCGCGCGACACCGGTGCTATTGCCGCTGAACTTGGACTTGTGACGCTCTTCATCGCACATTGCTGCCGAACTGCTGGCATCGCACACGTTACTGCGTGTTCCATAAACGTCGCCATGAGTGCTTAATGTTATTGCCAAGCTGTGAACGTGCCGCGGGCATCTGCATGCAGGTGGCACTGTTGCTGTTGCTCTTGTACTTGGGGGCTTCAGTTCTTGGTGTGTGCCACTCTTAACTGAGTTGGTCTGCGCATGTACCACACACGTTGCCGCTGGTACCATAAACACCTTCGCCTGTACTAGTAGTGATTGTCGACCTTGGGATGCGCGGCGAACATGCGCACACATGTGGTACTGCTGCTGGACCTCGTGCTTGTGTCCTCATCGTGTTGGGAGTTACTCTTGTAAGAACCTCGTCGCATTCCTCCACGCACGCTGCCGTGGAACCTGTAATTGCTGTTGTCAACGTGTAATGTCTTCCGTAGTCTGTATGTGACATATGAGCTGCCGCCGACAGTGGCATGCTCGCAGTCGGGCCTGCACTTCAATTGGGGCCTCTTGATGTATGCTGTTCCTGCTACACACATGCTGTTCTCGCACCGCAGATGCCACACATGTTGTGTTGATAAGTGACCTGTGCACACTTAGCGGCTCAAATGGACATGCAGATAACGGACTGCTTTAGATTAGATATACAGGACTTGTAGATTAGATTATTTTGATCTTACAATCTAGGACTTCTTGTATTCTCTTATCTATGACATCACACATGTATATGACATCATGGACCACTCCGGATTGCCCTTGTACTACGTCTATGTACTCTCCTTTGTTCTTATCTTTATTGTGATGTCACTATGATATCATAGTCTGGACTCTTCTTGTTCTTTACGCCTTGTTCTCTTCCTAGTCCACTCCTTTGTCCGTGTACAGAACAATGCGCCTTGTATTTACTGTGACCTGCTGTTACCAGTGTCACCCTCTGTAGCAGTATAAGTAGAGCACTTTGTACGCTCCTGGTCCACATCAGTTCTCATCTGTTGTGTGCCAGGTATGTCTCCACCTCTTCAATGTAATATCAGTTCTCATCTGTTGTGTTGCCAGACACTATCTCTGCTTCACTTGCAAGTCTACTCTGTTGCTGCTCTCCAGTCACCCCACATATCTCACCACAGTCACCTTTGTTCACTGTGAGTATGTTCTCCATGTGCACTGTTCATCATGTTGCTGCAGGACTGGTAAATCCGGTTAGTAACTCAAGGTGTGCTTACACGTATGTCTGAGCGACGCGGAAGCCTGCGTGAATGCGGCTTGTGTAACGCCACCACAGGGGCGTTAGGTACGACGTGTACCGCGTTAAGTCAACGGGATCGGAAGAGCGTGAGCCGGTTGAGGCTCAGTTCGATGATGCACAAGTATCGCTCGGTTTCCCTGGAACCGAGGACATAGTAGGAAGGCAAGGCTCAAGCGCAACGGCGAGCGAAAGTATGGACTCAAGCGCAAAGGCGAGTCGAGGGTCGTTCGTGAGGCAAAGACAATGTGGTATTACACAAGAAGTCAAGTCTACCGTACAAGCTAGGTAGGGCGTGACTTATATACTAATACAGAATGTTTGCACGGCGCAAACATATGACGCGAGTCTGATGTGATCGTACGAAAGCGACAACAAGGGGATTAGTCTTAAGTAGTACAAGGGGATCCCGCGGGACGACGCGTGCCTCAGAAATGGTCAGCGGATGGAACGAAGTGTAAAACTGGCCATCCTATCGCCGAGGCGCAAGGTGCGGAATGGAAGCCGAGAAGCGCGAGTCATGGGAACGTGTCGTAAAAGTACAGGAGTCAGAAAGCGCAAGGTAAGAGACCGGGACAGTTCGTAACATTACCCCCCCACTAGCATCGAAGTCGCCACGACTTCGACTAGTCGCTAGTGTACGCGTAGTCCTCCTCCGCGGGGATGTTAGTGGGTACAGGGGAAGGGGTGCGAGGACATGTATGACGGCGGAGAAACATGAAGCGTCCCCTCTCACCACAATCCCAGCACATCTCGTACATTGGGCACTTTATCTCCTCGTGCGTGGCGTCATACCGGAGACACTTCCCGCACCACCGAGGGCGAGAGCTCGGATCGACGTGCGCTGGCGTCATAGGAGAGAGGCGTCGAATGAGGCAGAACGTCGAGTTTGTGGGCTCGACTCCCGCACCACTGACATGGTTCTCGGGCTCGTCGCTCCGGGCACTGCGCCACCAGGTGGTCCTCGGACTTGCATTGGAAACACTTGCGCCGACGCTTGCCACCTTCCCCTTGAAGGCGGGGCATCTCACTGGGTCCAGCGTCGCGAGGGGCGAGGGGAATAGGCTCTGGCGAGCCACGCGGACGTACTGGCTTTGCGTGAAGCTCAGCGTACTTGTCCGCGATGAGGGGGATTGCCCGAGCGTACTGAAGACGCTTCCGGATGGACGAGAAGTCCATGTCGAGGTGGAATTGGTCGCGCGTCAGCTCAGTCTCCAATCGCCGTATGTCTGACTGGTGGGTGCGGAGGGCGTCCCGCCGCGTGAGGCATTCACGAAGGCGAGAGATGTCGGCATGAAGGCGGGGTTGGTGGAGCTCAATGAGAACCTCGTTCAGTATAATGGCGCGGGGATCGTGGGGATGGAACATGTTCAACTGATTGTCGGTGATGTGTTGTGCCAACTGGCCCGTGTACACCTCGTTCAAGACACCTGCGACGCATAACAAGGGTGTCCTTACCCATGGTGCCGACGACCTCCTGGTAGTTATGACGATAGTAGATGTACCGTGCGGTCTGCTTAGTAGTTCCCGTCTCGCGACTAAGAGAGGGAAGAAAGTGGGGAGCGATGGGTCATTGGGAAAGAAAGGGATGCCAGGGTCCTCATTCTCCTTATCTTCCTCGTCGTCATCGAGGCGGGCCAGAGCGGGATCGGGCTCGACCACCCTGGTCTGTGGGATTGGCGTGAAGGTATGGTCCATCCCAGCGGGGAATGGCGGCATAGGGATGTGAGCAGCAAGGACGGTGGGAGGGGACAACGGTGGTGGTGGTGTTAAGGGAGCGGTGGTCTCAGGTGGGTAAGTTGGTGTGGCTGGTACGTGGACAGGGACGGGTGTGTCGACGGAGTAGGGGACGATGATGGGTTGAGGGGGCTCAGGCGACTTAGCGGTTGTTTCAGGTACCTCGGCCAGCGACGCTAGGCCGAGGTGGCGAGTGCAAGTACAGGGAGTGGGGGCGAGTCAGGGATCACAGAATACGGCGTACGACCCTCTGGTTCGGAGGGGACACCCAAGTCCTGTGAAGGAACGGTTAGGTTTTCGAGAATAATTTCGACTGGGCGACGAGTCTGAATGGTAGAGACGATAGGTGTGGTGGTCATGGTGAGTAGGAGGTAGAGCGATGGTATCGTCAGGGGGCGTGCTTTATATCTTTCGTCCAGCCCCTTCGGCGGTAGGATTTAGGTGATAGAAGTCGGCGATGAGATCTGGGGCGTGTCGAACATTTTCAAGAGGTTCCCATGTG